>JAWPHD010014446.1:0-61246 GCA_037043455.1 Cyrtodaria siliqua
CTGGAGGCCCCAAAAATGCAAATCTGAGGGAACTAACCCAAAGATCATTGTGATTAAGTTTCATCAAAATCCTTCAATCAGTTTCAAGAGAATGTCATTTTTAACGTTTTCCTATATAACTCTATGTAAACTTTGGGTCGCAGAAGCGGCCATTTCGATTATTTGACGATAACGAAAAACACAAACTTGATAGAGGCTAGCCCAAGGAACATGTATATGATATTTCAAAATAATGGAATAAGTGGTTTCGGAGGAGATGTCGTTTGAAATTTCCTTAAATTTGACATAGTTTTAGCCATGGCGGCCATCTTAGATGACTGGCGGCCGTGAAAAACATAAATCTGAGAGGGACTATCCCAAATAATATTGTGATTAAGTTTCATCAAAATCCTTCAAGCGGTTTCAGAGAAGATGTCATTTTTAACTTTTCCTATATAACTCTATGTACATTTTGGGTCACCGTGGCGGCCATTTTGATTATTCGACGATAACGAAAAACATAAACTTAATAGAAGCCAACCCAAGGAACATGTATATGATATTTCAGAAGAATGGCATCAGTGGTTTCTGAGGAGATGTCGTTTAAAATTTACTTAAATTTGACCTAGTTTTAGCTATGGCGGCCATCTTGGAAGACTTTCGGCCGTGAAAAACACAAATCTGAGAGGAACTATCCCAAATATCATTGTGCTTAAGTTTCATCAAAATCTTTCAGGCGGTTTCAGAGAAGATGTAATTTTTAACCTTTTCCTATATAACTCTATGTAAAATTTGGGTCGCCGTGGCGGCCATTTTGATTATTTGACGATAACGAAAAACTTAAACTTGATAGAGGCCAACCCAAGGAACATGTATATGATATTTCATAATAATGGAATAAGTGGTTTTGGAGGAGATGTTGTTTAAAATTTCCTTAAATTTGACCTAGTTTTAGCCATGGCGGCCATCTTGGATAACTGGCGGCCGCGAAAAACACAAATCTGGGAGGGACTATCCCAAATATCATTGTGATTAAGTTTTATAAAAATCCTTCAAGCGGTTTCAGAGAAGATGTCATTTTTAAACTTTTCCTATATAACTCTATGTAAATTTGGGTTGCCGTGGCGGCCATTTTGATTATTCGACGATAACGAAAAACAAAATTTTGATAGAGGCCAACCCAAGGAACATGTATATGATATTTCAGTAGAATGGAATAAGTGGTTTTGGAGGAGATGTCGTTTGAAATTGCCTTAAATTTGACATAGTTTTAGCCATGGCGGCCATCTTGGATGACTGGCGGCCGCGAAAAACACAAATCTAAGAGGGGCCCTCCCAAGTAACATTGGATGAAGTTTCATCAAAATCCTTCAAGCGGTTTCAGAGGAAATGTCGATTGAATAAAATTGCTAACAGACGGACAGACAGACGGTCGGACAGACGGACGAAAAGTGATCGCATAAGCCCTCCTGGCCTTTGGCCAGTAGAGCTAAAAACAACGTATATAATCGATTCAGCAACCGCGACTGATAGCATTTGTCTTAAAACGTCTTAATTTTTTAAACGGTTGTGACACAGCATGGTAGACTTATAATACAGAGATCTGACTTGGTTTAAACATATTTTATTTCTCATTATTATTACATCATGGAATCTGTACACAATAGCAGAAAAAGGATTAGAACGATAGTAAAATACTTATGTTCTTTTCCTAGAGATCTTACTTGCACCACTGGGTGTTTCAATGTGCCCATGGGGAAAACGTTTAATTTCTTAGCTTTGTATTTTTGATGTAAACATAAACAGTTTAACTGTTTGAATGGTTTGTTATGTTTACGTCATTTTAGCACATGTTAGGCTATATACAATTTATGACGGTCTCACTTTTTTTGTTTAGAGGCAGGCCAATTTATTTTTCTTGAGTAGAACCAGTACTTTTTACCTCCAGCCATCTGTGATAAGCGACATTTTCTCACTTGACAAGTCAAGCTCACAGTGGGATTCCATAGATGCCAAATTGTCCAGCATCACATCGGGGAGATTGGACTTCCAAGTCAGGGAGATTTACGTAACGCCATGGAACCATCGCATTTTTTTCAAATAATGAATACAATTGCAAATTTTATTTTGTATTTCATTATCTATATTTTATATACAATAGATGAAAACAAATAACAGTACCGGTATATGCATTATGCCATAATAAATTAATTGCTAGATTATCATCCTCGTCCGGCTTTTACACCGATATTTACTGTTTTGAGAGCCGCGTTTTAAACCTGTCCTCTGAAACCCGGAAACGTAATAACCGGTGTTGAGGTACACAATTTCTTCACAAAACGACGTAAAATTGGCAAATTAAATGGGGAAAAACTGGTGTTTGTTATCATTAAAATGTATTGCAATTATGAAAGACTGGTTTAGTTGTAATATTGTGGAGGATAAAACATTTTTAATAGACATTTTTACCGAATGCATCGATCAAAAAGTGCCGATTTCGGCAAAATCCTTCTCAGTATAACCGGCCATATTTCAATAAATCTCGTCGTGTGCCGCATGTCGCTAGATGCAATTGCATTAGTTGGTTGCACGATCATAACCCCGCCCTGATCGATTATACACGCGACAGCTGTTTGACATGGGCTAATCACATGCTGTGTATTGCACATTACCGCAAATTACAGGCAATTAACCGATTTCCGGGAGGTTTTGAACGGCTTCCTGTGATCGGTAAATCAAAGGCAAATCCGTTAGTCTACCGGAGAATGCGGGAGATTTGGCATGTATGGGATTCAAACCCGTAGCTGTGAGAGGCGAAACAGTTTTAGACGTAGCTTCTTAACTGTCCCGGCCAGGGATGCAACAGACATAAAGTGGGCAGTCCTATGTATTGAAGGTTTTATGATTCCTATATATTCTTCTCCTCAGCCTCGGGCGGCTCTAAATAACGTTAGATAATGTGTTGATAGCCATTAAACAATATCTGTTCAAGAAGCTACTGTTTAACACTGCAAAAAGGAAAATATTTCCTGGCAGAGGGATGTTAACAAGCATGTACTGGAGTCAGGCATATGAAAGACTAGATGAGACCATTGAAGAATTGATTTGCGAATGTCATCCTTTTTTAAGGATTTAATTTTTTATTTCGATCTTTCGACAGGCTAAGTAAAACATTTAGGCTAGTTTAAAGTGTGTGAAGTCCGAGGCACTTCTCACTAACTTTAAACTAGCTATATGTTTTTCATACCCCGTTAACATATTGAAATATTGAATTCAATCCTTTTATGTACATTTTGTTTGTTCTGTATGTTATTCAGACTTTACTCATGTAAATTTATATGTAATTGTGCTAAAAATATAGTTTTAAACCTGTTATACATACTGTTGGTAACAGTGACGTTGCCAACCTGCACACTTTTTTTATAGCAACCGATGACAGTTAGCATGGAAACGTTTACGGTTATGTTATACAACCTAAACAAGTTATTCAAACGAATAAACTAAACCTTGTTTGTTTTAGCCCTGCCCAAAACGTAAACGTTTTTTTCACTGGGAATTTAAATGCAACACATAAACATGTTTCATTTAAGGTCAATGCAATAGAAATGTAAATATTGGGATTTGAACGGTGGTAGTGTGTGGCAACTTTACCGTAGATAGCTTTATGGTAAATTTTCCATTCACTTTGCATTTTATGGAAAATTTGCCAACCACTGCCGTCGTTAAAACCCCAGGAATACTGAAAATTAGTGAATCAATTCTTAAATATACTGTTTATAATATTAACCTGTTCTTATATTATCAACAATAATGTGCCTTGGGAGGTATGATAAATGATAAAATCATAAACAGTGCCAGAAAGATAACATATCATCAGTGTTAGTGATGTACCGATTATTCGATTGTAACCGAATCGACCATCAGTTACTTAGGCATCCGATTATGATGATCGATTATGAAAGTCTATAATCGATCATCGGTTGCATGTAAAAATGCACTTAATGTTCAAAATAGAAATAAACATGATTTTCCATGAGACCACACTTGTACAAATGAACAAATAAACAAATTGATATCAATTATAATTATTTTGCTGTTGAAATGGCAATGGTATAAGACACAAGACAGGAAAGAATACCTGATTAATCAATAATAATTCTAAGTTCAAGGCCTCAAACTCAGATTAACATACACATGTTATGTTTCATATTAACTAACCGATTATAACCGACTGCCCATCACTAATCAGTGTATTTTTAGACCACGGTTAGTCAATATGAAGTATTGTTTCAGGCCTTGAACTTAGAAAAAATCTGTTAAAGCTGTACAGTCCCTATTTTAACTGGTAATAACTCATGACTATAAATGAGTCACGTGTGAAGTAGTTTCAAATCGACGAATACCCCAAAAGTCAGTATATAAGGAGAAATCGATACATACAATTTCACATTTTTATTTGGCCTCCGTACAGGTAACATCGATAAATATACGGCTCCAGAATATATGTGATAAAAAATAGTTGCCCGGAACTTGAACCACAGCCTTGCACTTGTAAGATTTGAAAGATGTACGCTGAACCTCAAGACCACTGCTATTTATTGGTATTTTGTAGCATTTTTAACACTAAATAGGCATTAGGTAATAACAAGAGCGCGCACACAAGCTCATCAAGCGCTAAATAACAAGTCGAGATATAGTTGATTTGAGGCGAAGTATTAGTTTCATATTGATAAGATACAGTATTACACCAGGCAATGTTAATTTACACGTGCAACAATACGGACTGCATATTTACTGATCCATCTTTAGTTGCGTTCAAATATGTTCAGTTATTTTGCCTCATAATAAATGGTAGTTAATATACTATTTTCTCAAGTAGCGTTGTACTTCAGTGGATAGAGCACAGGACTTGAAATCAGAAGGTCGTGTGTTCATTTTTTTTCTGTAAAAATTACTGTTACCTGTGTAAAGCCTATAGGTAGGATGTGCCCTGGTCGATGTATTTACAGTAAATAATTTTCTGCGCTATATTTGGCCGCTTAAATACCCGATTTCGACATGAGCTGGTGAACATGAAGTTACAAATAAAGACACGCCTACAAAGAAGAAATCGATTGATATTACCGACGATACCTACAACTCTTCAAGAGATGTCGACGCGTCCTGCAGGGAACTACAATCAAAGTCAACCATCAACTTCGGGACCTGTGCTCGTTACACATCGAACGTTGAAAGTGTTGTTAGAACGTGACTACCACCATCGTCCACCATCAACGTCGGGCCCGGTGGGCTTTCGGTACAAGCTAGTCCTATCGAACTGAACTTTGAAAATATAGAATTCAGGCAGTCATGAGTACAGATACAAACGTTCCGATTAGGTATACACCCCACACTAGGGTGGTACTGTGGCCCTTCTGAGGGCCGGGCCGTTTCTTGGATTCTACTGAGACGTATAACCACCACGGATACAGACATAAACATCACGGGACTTACAACCAACAGGATTGACCTGCTTAGAGGTGACAGCGCAGAATTTCACGTGCACGCGGATTACCTACTAGACAGGCTTCAAATCTACTGTGCCCTGATTGGTCGGAGAGCTTCTAAACATTTTTTGAGCCGGAAATGGAATTGACCTACTTACCATCTTTGCAGTCATCCCATTTGTCGAAACAACAATCTACCTGGATCAACTTTAACCTTCTACGACTTAAACTACTATAGATAATCCATGATGGATTTCTTCACCCACCTGCCACCAACTCAACTCTTCTTCTGCAACTTGTAATTTCCATTGGATCCGATTGATGTAACGACATCCGACGAACACTGGACTTAATCTTCTTTTGAAAAGCTCGCCAAAAGGCATAGTTGCCAATGGCGAGGATAAACATACACTTCGACTACTATGTATTCTTTCCTGTCTTGTTCCTTATGGCATTTTATTTTAACAATAAAATAATTCCAGTTGATATGCGTTTAGCTGAGTATGATATTTGTGTATATGCTCATTTTCACAAGAGTACACGTGTATTTCCTAACTCTTGTCTCTTGGAAACTTGGTGGCACAGCAGTGGTTAAAATTTCCCCACCCACCGACTTTACGGTACAGAATAACTAGATATATATATCACTAAAGTGCGATGCGTTTTCATTTAATCATGGTATTTTAGATTATCGATATTGCAGCAGATTTTAAAGTTTAGGTAGATCTACTGTTACCTTTACTGTTGTTTACCTACTAATGACGTCACATTAGCGATGAAGTCTGGTAACCTGCCAAATGGATGGACTAGCTCCAACGCGAATAGAGGTGGGCCAGATACCACACAAAGATGGGAGTTAACTGCGTTTGGAACAAATACAGGCATGAACTCCCCTTAACAAGGGAGTTAAGTTTGTTTGACTAAGGGAGTTAACTCTGTTTTGATTTTTTTACCACGGTTTCCCTGTAGTATTTGCTACTCGCGTTACCGTAGAGCTCGCTATAAAAAAATACTAGAAAGCCACAAAGTAAGTACTCGATGACGTGATTGTGGACCCTATGATAACTTCTGCCTAAATCCTCAAAATAAGGTAGCGCCTGATGATTGGCTTAAATCTTGTCTTGTCGTACCCTTAATGGTTTGTACTCGTGTTGCCCTAGCTTCTGCCAAGTCATTGAGTACTTGCTTTGTGGTTTTCTAGGATTTAGTTTTTTATATTCATGTTTACATGATCATTTATATTATACATATATTGCCTAAAATTTGCTGCATTGTTTGTTAGAGAATATGACCTGGAGGAGATATCTTTATTTACACTGTCCAATTTTAAGCACTCTAGACCTCGTTTAAACCCCAGCGGCCCCTTTTCCCACTGACCGTTCCAAGGCGGTAGCCCTTTTGTCAACCCTGTTATGGTTGTGATGTCGTATCTTGCCTCTTAGTCATCAGTATAATTTTGCTTTTTTTTCTATGCGTGATTTTGGTTGAATGTAGTCCTTGAATGCTGTATTTAGTGTTCTTTTTTTGATGCACCCGGAAACCTGGTCTAATCCACGAGTCATTTCAGCCACTGGTCGTTCTTTTGAGGTACCTCTGTTGTCAACGTACCGAAACTAAGTGAAGATTGTCTCAATTGAGCTGACCTGCATTCTCTAGATAACACAGACGATTTTTAAGTTACATTTCTCAAAGGATGAAAATTCATTTAAAGATTACAAAGGCGGTAGACATTATCATGTCAAACTGTCTAGCTCAATAGAATGTCGAAACGTGATTTGTTTTCAGATTGAAATCAACGTTTTTCCTAATATAAATCCATTACACTACGCCCACGTAATTGGCATTAAAGTCTATGTAAAAAAGATAAGGCAATGTTATATTACATTAGTGTTAAACTCAAAAGAATAGTTAAGAACATAATAATGTTCACCAACATAAGGCGATGATTGCATCGACGTTGGCGATGATTGCATCGACGTTACACCTGATGCACAAGTTTTCTCTACACTCTGATATTTTATGACGCACGTTAGTGTACATTTGAAGATATCGTACTCGCATTTCAGAGAAGAAGAACTAATGAATACATCAAAGTATTTCAAGGCATATAGATATATTGATATTCTTTATATGAAAAAAAAATATGATTAAGGTTTCGATAAAATTAAATTGTGTTTTAAGTGAATATATCGCCTTTGTTTATGGCACTAAAGTCATTTTACAAACGGACTGTAACAATACTTGCTAACACAACCTAGACATTATAAAATCTTGATAGTATGCAGATGGGGTTATCTGGAATTCCCAAATGAATTGAAACCTTTGATATAAAATAAAAGAAATCATGGAGGTTCAAAGAATGCAAATGAATACTATTCCACAGAAACTACAGTATCATGAAATACCTTTTACATAATTGGTATCAATCCAATCTTCGAGGGTTTCTCTCAATCGCGCATAACGCTTAGTATATAACAAGAAACAACACGACAAGGACTATCACAACCTGACTTTTATGGTGACGTGATTTACAAACTTGGTAAGATCCTTTGTCATGATCATTTGCATACTATCTTTGTTAATCTTGTAAAAACGTTTTTTAAAAACAGTTTATGACCCTATCATTTTGCAACGCACTGCATGCATGGTTGTGGACACATTTACAGTTCGCCACTATGCTTACCTCTTTGATTGTGCGATGACCGGACAGGCTGTAGACCCTATGGTGACGTCTACCTAAAGCCCAAAAGGACGGTGACGTTAGGTATTCCTCTGCGGTCTTGTCTTGTCGTGCCCTCAATGGTTTATTCTTTTGTTGCTCTGGCTTTTGCCAAGTCATTGAGTACCTTCTTTGTGGTTTCCTAGGCTATTGTTGTTTTGTATTTATATATACACGAGCATCTTTGAGTTTTACTTATATTGCCTATTAATGTTGCCTCGTTGGTAAGAGAAAAGTTCATGGAGGGAATTTCTGTATTTGCACTGTCCCGTTTTATTGGGTTGACAGTAGGGTAAGTGTGAGGTTTAGTGCACCCTAGAACCTGGTTTAAACCCTCAGCGGCCTTTTTTGCCAGTGACCGTTCCAAGGCGGTAGCCCTATTGTCAACCCTTTTGTGTTTGTGATGTCTTATTTAGTCTCTTATTCATCTTTAAATTCGTTCTTTCTTTCTTTCGTGATTGACTGTCGTCTTTGAATGCTGCTTTTCCTGTTCGATTTTTATATCTATAAATTTTTTTACTTCAAGATACCAAATATTTATTTCCTGATACATGACCCCAGTCTTAAAAACAAATTAATAACCTATATAAATTGAGATTAAAGATAAACAAATCCAGAAGCGTCCAGTAAAACAAACGTACCCATATTGTCAACCGATTTAGTTTTAATTATTTCATAGAAGTTAGGATGTCTTCTAATTCTGAGAAATTGGCTAATGCAGCGATAAATTCTCTACAAAGTAATCGACATTCAGTGCCATGTTTTACAATGAACGTTTTGAGCACCAGACGGAAAGTTTCTCAAAGAAGACATGTTGTATGTATTAAATTATAGGTTTGACTATTTTGAAATCTTGAATCGTGCAACGGTATATCAGTCGTTTAACGGTCGCAAATTGTGTTTAATAGCGACTCTATTTTGTGCACCGATAAATTATTCATGCACCGTCACATGTCTAATCACTTAAGTTGATCGATGAGGAAGGTTTTCTTGTTTTTTATACATTTTATTGCGTTTGACATGTTTTTCTGAAAACACTTTGAGATAAAACTCAAATGACATCAGGTTTTTCACGGTTTGACATCCCATGACTTGATTAGTGTCATACGGAATCACCACTGTTTAATTACTAGTGCATGTAGCAATGTTTTAACGTCAACTTATCGGACTAAAGGCTGTTTTTAAGTGGTTTTATAAATACAATTGTGCTTTCGTAAAACGGTGACTGATACAAAACTAGTAGTATATATAATGTATTAATTATATTAATAATTAAAATACAAAATTGAAAATATGACCTGAATACGGTGAAGTCATTTTACATTTCATGATAGTATAACACTGGTATTGTATCCTACATTATCCTAGTAAAGAGGGTGCATGGTTTTATCATTTGAAAGGCACTGTGTTGCCGAATGGTAGGTCTGCATGATGTTAACAAGTTGACAACCTATAATATGTTGCTTTATAATTTTATGGAAATGAAGGATATTATTAAAATCTGATCTAAAATTGTCTGTAAAGACAATTAAATTATATTTGACGAAAAATAATCAAACAATCGAATCAATAATACCATACATACTAAATGTTCATGTTCCGTTTCAGTATTTTATATTTGTGATGTATTTTAATTAAAAGAATTCAAATGGAATATCATAATACTCGTTGATTTCATCATTTTACTCTTTGTCCATATCTTTACTTAAACTGATCGACGAGAAATCACAATTTTCAATCGTACAGATTTCTTGTATAACACTACTTCCATAATTTAAAGCTACACACAACATATTCACCGACCCTATATTGACAAGGACTCTGATCACGTCAGCCATTTTCTAAAAATACCGTATCTTAATAAAGGTATTGATTTCATTGACATGCCAAGTATTTTAGAGATAATCATGTAGTTGATTCTATTTCTAAATATTTAAAAAATCAGAAAGTCCTGTAATTTGTTATAAGTTTTAAAAATAAACAATCAGAAATATTATTTTCCAATTCCAACAAAATAGTTTCTGAGCTTGATATTATAAATAACACTCCGAAGGAACTCCGAAAAAATGCGAGTGTAATATTTGAACATGTTGCTATGCTCCAGCAGGTCATGTCATCACGGGTAATTTTGATATTGTAGATAAGCGTATTCGGAATATTCTCACTAAAGGTCCTTATATATATTACCTTCAATTATTGATTTTAGTCCATGTCGTGCTCGGAACTCCCAGTCCATTCAGGATTTTAGTATAAAATGATGTCCTAGAGAACATGCGGACCCAAACTCCCTTTCTACTTGGAATTTTTAAATTATAGATACACGTATTAACTTGTATACTACTAACCCTCGTTACTTCCTCCGAGACCTAGGTTTTCGTTTCGTAATTTAAAATCGGAAATTCAAGAATTTTATAATTAATTTGTTTTCGTTCCTGCTCTTAAAGCAGCTAATAATGTAATTATTGTTTGACGCCTACATTACGTCAGTGTTTTATCTCTGGAACTCAGTAAGTAGCACTAGTTTGCATACTCCAGTTCAATCTACTGAGGATGATGCTGCTTCCACACATATCACTCGATGAACTACTTTTAAGGCTGGGGTAGACAAAAAGCAATACAAATTATGTACTGGATTCCTAAAGTACATAAAAATCCATATAAAGTTCGCTTTATTTCGAATTCTAGTGCCTGCACCACCACAAACATATCCAAGCTTTTAACTTCTTGTCTTACTGCCGTTAAAGATCACGTTAAACACTATTGTACTAAAACTTATGAAAACTCTGGAATTAATTTATTTTGATATATTAAAAATTCCGGAGACCTTCTTGATAAAATCTGAATAAACATCAAGTTTTATATATGAGTACTTATGACTTCTCTGCACTATATACAACCTTACCACATCACCTTATCAAAAAAATGAGTATGATAATGGACCTTATTTCTCTTATTCAAAACACTTTCGCTCGAGAAAAAACTACATGTTTTGCCTGTAACAATATTAAAGTGTTTTTTACTAATGGCAGTTTAGACAATTACACTAAGTGGATTTGTCAGAAAGTTTGTGAAGCACTCTAGAGCTTGAAGTCCTGTTGAGGACTTTGATATTCGTAATATCTGTATCACTAAAAAGCTACACCATTAGGGCTATTGTTACCATAAACTTCGAAAAACCTTTAGTAATTTAAGAACTCTTCTGCGACAAGCGCTATCACAACGTTTCTATAATGATGTTATTTACAAACTTCGTAAGATCCTTGATCATAATCATTTTGTTTATCAAAAGAGGTTATTACCTATCATTTGCAATGCACTGAGTGTTTAGTGATGGACCCATTTACAGTTCGCCACTATGCTTACCTCGTTGATTGTGCGATGACCGGACAGATTGTGGACCCTATGATGACGTCTTCATCAATCCTTATAGAACGGTAGAGTTTAATGTTTGTCTTTAATCTTGTCTTGTCGTAATCTTAACGGTTGGTTCTCTTGTTGCTCTGGCTTCTGCCAAGTCATTTAAACTTACTTTGTGGCTATCACAACCTGACTTCTATGGTGATGTGATTTATAAACTTCGTAAGATTCTTGGTCATAATCACTTTCATACTATCTTTGTTAAACTTGTTAAAATGTTTATCAAAAGAGGTTATGACCCTATCATTTTGCAACGTACTGCATGCTTGGTGGTGGACCATTTCACAGTTCGACACTGTGCTTTCCTCTTTAATTGTACGACGACCGGACAGGCTGTGGACCCTATGATGACGCCTACCTAAAGCCCATTGGGATGGTGGCGTTTGATGTTTGTCTATGATCTTTCTTGTCGTGCCCTTCATAGTTTATTCTCTTATTGCTCTGGCTTCTGCCAAGTCATTGAGTACCTTCTTCTGGCTTTCTAGGCTATTGTATTTTTTGTATTATATTTACACGAGCATATTTGTGTTTTACTTATATTGCATTTTGATGCTGCCTTGTTGGTTAGAGATTAGATCATGGCGGGGATTTCTTTATTTACACTGTCCTGTTTTAATGGGGTGACAGTAGGGTAAGTGTGAGGTTTGGTGCACCCTAGAACCGGTTTAAACCCCCAGTGGCCTACTTTGCCACTGACCGTTCTAAGGCCGTAGCCCTATTGTCAACCATTTTGTGTTTGTGATGTCGTTTACTTTTATTATTACTTTTGCCTTCTTGTTTGTCTGTTTGCATGTTTGTTTCAGTGCTTTGTGGTTGACTGTCCTCCTTGAATGCTACTTTCCCTGTCCGGTCTTTTTATATTTCTTTCTCTTTTTTTATATTATATATAATTATGTGTTTTAAAACGTAAATCATGTTCTTAAAGACAGTAATTTAATAAAATGTTTAAATATATATATGTTTTATATATATACCTCATGCATATTCCTAGTGACAAATGTAAAACAGACGCACATGGACTTAAAATTATTTAGTTATGTAAAGATCCTAAGTGCGATAATCAGTAATTTCAAGAAAATAATTAGACATTTAATGTCATCTGGAAAAATTGCCTCGAGGATCTTGTCTCAAACATTTTATCGGCATCAAATTAGCCATCCAAACGTAATTCATTTTTACAAAAAGAACATCGTTTACGGCGAGGTGTGGTGTGATTTATCACGTTTTGGTAGTTGAACTGAAAACAAAATTGTTGAAGTAAATAAACTATCTATCCTAAAGAACTTCAGGTCAACAAAGTTAACATTTCTGTTTAAGAACACTATACGACAAGGAGGATTATTTAACTTTTCATATTGTTAGTTATTGCCACTATTTATTTTACATCGAATGAGAAACAAGATTTTGCAACTTATATTAATCACTCTCGATGGCTTATTGGGTAGAAACTGTACTAAGCAATTTGGATTAATTATCTTGCTCAAGAATAAATAACATGGTGAGGATCGAACCCACGACCTCTAAATCTGGAGTTTCACGCTCTACCACTGGACCACGCACTCCACTAAATTATTGCCATTTAGACGGGAATGCTACACGAGCAACTTATGATGGGTATTATGTTTCTCAACGTATTCCGCTGTTCAAGTGCTTGTAATTGAATTGAGTATTTCTATTTGTAACCTTTGAATAATTTTGAAAGCTACTCCATCAGGGCGACTGTAACAATCTATTCGAAACACCTGTTTATTATAGTAACTCTGACCTACTTTAAAATATAAAGGGAATTTAAGAACTCTTCTGCAAAACGAACTATCACAACCTAAATTCTATGGTGTCGAGATGAGAAACTTTATAAAATCCTTGATCATGATCACGTTCATAAATGTGTCTTGAAGTCGTTAAAAGTTTATCAAAATAGCGTATGACCCATCATGCATCATTCTTTATGCAACGCGCTGTATGACTAGTGTTTGTCTTATTTGCAGTTAGCCACATTGTTTCCCGCTTTGACTTTGCGATGAGCGGACAGAAAGCGGAGGCTTCGTTATTTCCTTATTAATATTTATAAATCGACAATTTGGATAATATCAAGATAAAATACAGAAAATAATGAAAAGGAGGAAGACGACTTGGTTTCATTGATTCTGGGCATAAGTGGTTATGTACATTTGAAAACACAACACTTCCTATTCTTTTATTAATTTCTAGAGACGCTAAAATCCTCGTACAAAACGTGTTTAAACTGAAAGTAGTAGAGCAAGACCTATTCAACTGTTTATCGCATGTCAATAACAGCTGAAAAGGATATCCCTTGGAAGTCACACATACAAATAAGAGAGAAACACCACATGATACAGTTATATTGAGTCTGTTCATGAGAGGTTAAATAAGGTGAAACACCTCTAAAACCGGCTTAAGCGGTATTCTACTTTAAATGTTCCGTTAATTTCATTCATAAACTTAGGATCATCAAGCCCTGTGTTGCTTTAAAGTAGAATATCGCTTAAGCCGGTACTAAGAGGTGTGTGAGGTGTTGCACCTATAATTACCTCTCATGAACAGACTCAGTAAAACTGAGTCTGCTATTTTCTCTCTTGTTTGTGTTTGTTTCTTCCAAGGGATTATCTTTTTAGTATTTATTGACACTCACACTAGCGTTTGTTTAGTGCTGTGTGGCGGCAATAAAAGATCGCCCCGACTACAAATCAGTAGTATTAATGTTTACTGGTCCTTTATGATCATCAATTCCATTCTGTGTTGCTTTACCTCTCATGAACAGACTCAATAAAACCGAGTGTGCTACTTTTCTCTATTTTTTGTGTTTGTTGCTTCCAAGGGATCACCTTTTCAGTAGGTGCGGATTTCATTATTTACACTGTCCCCTCTTATTGGGATGACACTAGGTTAAGGGTTAGGCTTGGTGCACCCTAGAACCTGGTTTAAATCCCCCAGCGTCACTATTGTCAATCCGTGTGCGTTTGTGATGTTACGTTGCTTCTTATTTATAATATAATTAATTGCTGTTTGTTTTAAATTTTATTTTGGTTGTCTATGTTCTGTGAAAGCTACATTTCGTGTTTGACTTTTATACCGATATACTTTCAAATATATCGAATGTGATCAATACATGGATACGTATCACTCAAAATAAGATACAGACAGTTAATCCGAGCATTTCCCCTTAAGACTCCGTTTAGTGTATAATTTACAAAATGTGTTTAATCTTCATCGCATGTTGCAACCAATGAACTGGCGGTTCCGATTGTATCACTTAAACACTGTCTCCAAAAATGCCCATGGGGTTCATATCGCTAACAGATCATTAACGTGTCTAGAGACAGAAATACGATAGACGTTGCTATGTGTGTCTTTTCTTTCAGTCTGTTTATGGTCTCATACGAAACGTGCGTGGGAGACTCAATGGAAACTCGATCAAAAACGTTCATTTTTGTCTTCCGCCCTTGTTATTTCGTACCCGTTATAGTTATTATGTTTGCTCTGGATTCTGATAAATGATGTATTACATACGAAGTGACCGTCTAAGTAGGCTAAGACTTTTTTAATTCATACATACATGATCATCTCCATATTCTATTATTTTTATGTATACTTGTAATTGTTTTTTTGTGTTTTTTTTAATGCGTGTTTTTAGTTGACTGTCTTCTATGAATGCTACATTGGTTGCTTAACCTATTGTTTGACAAGTTTACAAAGTACATGAGTATAAGTGATAGTCGTACTGCAACCATGCAATCATAATTTACGTGGTGCTGCAATAATAACAGTATTCACAATACGTAATGACGACTATATTCGTGGTACAAGTTTACTGCATAATAACCACAATCATAAATCACTTTCATATATATCTCAGATCATGACCATAAAAACAGTATGTTGCACAATTCTGTAACGTATGCAGTTTGTAGTAAGGAAGATAAAGTTATCAATTTGAAAGTAGATATAAAAGTCGCCCAGGAAATGTATTTCACAGAACACAATCAACCAAAAACACGCATTAAAATAAATAACAATCACAATGTTAATAAGAATCAAGGCGTTTGGCATTACAAACGCAAACGGGTTTACAATAGGGTTACCGGCTTGAAACGGGCAATGGCACAATTGCAGCTGGGGGTTTAAAGATGAAAATGATTCCACGAATATATAAACGAAACCCAAGGAAGCCACAAAAAAAGTTATCCATGACTTCAAAGAAGCCAGAGCAACAATATAATAAGCCGTTAAGGGAACGATGGGTTCTCACTCGATACCTCAATTGACATCCCCTTGAAGTGTCATATACCTTTGCTTCTTTGTATCCTTGTCATGTTTGTTTGTTTTAAATGCGTGTTTTAGGCTGACTGTCTTCCGCGATTGCTACATTTCTTGATCGCCTATTACTTAGCCAGTCCACACACTACATTAGTCGTATTGATAGTCGGCAATAGTGCCAATGACGACCTAATGACGATGTAAGTGGTACTGCAATAATACGGAATCCACAATAATTAATGAAGTCTTAGACCACTAGTCTATATTCTTAATGCTAGGTTACTGCATAATACGACAATCAAGCAACACTTTTACATATAGCTCAGGTCATGACCATATAACGAGATTCTGTATTGCGACCCATTTGCAGTTTTAATAAAATTTACCGTTACCAAGTTGATCATGAAATGATGTCTGCAAGACCAACTAGGAACCATTAACCATGTCTGAACAGAGACACGGATACATCTATTTTGTTTACTACAAGACAGAAACAATATATTGGTGATGTTAATTTATATGTTTAGGCAGTCTGGTGTTAAGATATACATTGCACTTATGTCGTCCTATATAACTGTATGATGACAACTCAAATCTTACAACGGTTATTCTGCCTAAATTAAATCACGTGGACATCTTCTACATGGCAACATAGATAGTTCGATGCTCCGAATAAAGAACAAACATAGCCAACGTAAACATATCAAAGTATTCAGCGACTTAAGTAAGAAACTAACTCTATTGCGAAGTACACGTGCAAGGCGGAGTTATTTCCTTACTCGTATTTAGAAACTACATTTATAGTATGTAGACATGTTTAAATATTTCGAATGTAAACACGACATGGAACAGATTGCTAAATACAAGATGCAGAAAGCCAATCCCTGGATTTCCCTATAGGATTCCGTTCCGATTTCCATTACTTAAGCACTCCAAAGATGCCCACTGGAGTTTATATCACTTAAAGATCATTGCCATGTCTAGAGATTGACGTACGGTAAACATTACTACTTATGACAGGATGCACTAAATGTTAAATGGGTGTTTTTCTTAATGATTGTTTATTGTCTCATACGAAACATGCGTGGGAGAAACCATGATAAGTCAAACAAACATTAATTTCATGTTTCTCTTCCGTCCCTGCTATTTTCAACCATTTATTGTTCATTATGATTTCTCCGGATTCTGATAAATTATTGATTTCATACTACTTATTTACTGTCTAATACTTTTTAAATTCATATGTGCATTATCATCTGCATGTTTTATTAATTCTACTATTTATTAATGATGTTTGATAGAGAAAAAACGGGGCGGGATTCCTTCTTTATTACAATGGAATTTGTGCTTTAAAGGACAAATTACTGTTATTTAAGTGGCCATATACCATTTATTGTATAACATTCTGACGATGCAGTTGATAACATGACACCGGCACAATGTGAACTGCTGTACCCAGGGTTCATAAAGGGCGGGTTTTTGCGGTAACAGCAATGACCTATTGTGTAGTTAATACGAATTTTGACATTTTCAATACAATAACTTTCAATTAGGTACATTTGTCTTTGTCAACTGATGTACCATGGGTTCATAAAGTACATCTGTATGTTTTAATTAACTACACATTTTATCTTCTACGTTGTTGAATCCGTGGCCAATAAAAATGTCTTTTTTGGTTGGCAATATTATGAGAATTACGTTTGGTCTCAGAACGACCTCTTCTTACCACAGGCACCTTCTAGTCGTTACTTCTATTTTCAAACGCATGAAGTAAATGTTTGTTATGTCTCAAACTTAACCTGTAATCATATTCAGATATATGCAGTATACTACTGCTACTTCTACTACTACTACTACTACTACTACTACTACTACTACTACAACTACTACTACCACTACTACTAATACTACTAATACAAAAACTAATACTACTAATACTAATAATAATATTAATAAAAAATAATTATTTAAAATTTAAATTCAATTCATATCTAGACCACAACTTGAATGCTGATCAAGATATCCTTGAAGGTTTCACTACAGAGTTAGCTCCCTTGAAACCCACGGTAGGATAATTCTTATGCCTTTAAAAGTAGCAGTGTGTTCTTCGGTTTTAAATATTTTTAATAATTGCTGACATATATGTTTATTGTTATTGCAGTGAGATAAACAGATTGTGAAATTGGTTGCGCAGCTATTAGATAACACTGCCACCAATATATGACAACGTACCAGATTGTGTACAGTTTTGTGTGGGCAAATGACTTGGTCACATAAAAAAGTAGCTTTTAGCTTGGAAACTTCCTGTTCGGAATGACCTTGTAAATTTTATTCATATAAGCCAACATAGTAAACATGCACTGTGTAATGAGACCTTGAAATATGTAACAGCTCTATCTACCATGGCTCCATATGTGTTATTAGTATATACTAGTCAAAAATCCTAAGAAACCACCTAAGAATATGTCAATAATATTATCATTGTTAAGAATATGTCAATAATATTCTCATTGTTTTGTTTATTTTCGCGCTTGGTTAGAGATACGGTTAAACTGCAAAATAGCGAGTGTGATTCGTCTGCTCAAATAGCATGAACATGTTATAAAGCTTTCAAGTCGATGTGTTTTCTTAGAAATAAGTTATGACACTTATACAACTGGGTATACATAATTGTGTTAAGTATTCTAATTAGTTTTCGATTTCCTAATTCTAAAATATGCCAGCTTAATTTATTTTGACATCATGTTTTACTGCCATTATCACTACAAATGTGTTTGCAATAGAATTTTTTGAAATATTTAATGTTAAAACAGAATTACAGTTAATTGAATTTCAAACGATATTCAATTAAAAGGGAGGTAATTTAGGATTATCCATGTTTCATTTTCTTATAGACCTGCGGAGAATCTGCAATAAATGGGTCATTTTTTATTTATTTTTTTATATTATTTGAGGCCAATTTTGAGAAGTTTATATCTAAAAGCGGACTGCGATTCATGTTATTTGTTTTATCAGCACACTTCATGTTTTCATATAAAGGGAGGGTAACTCTCAACAGATGTAACAATCTAAACAAAAAATGAATGTTTTACAAACTATGTGTCAAACAAAAGCTCTATCACACAACTATTCTAAAATATATTTAAAATAAAACAAATAGTTAAGATACAAAAGTGAATAAGGAATTTTGTTCAGTATATATCTATTTCTGCCATGAAATAAATAATGGTGCTGGCGAAGGGTACCGATACGTCTGCTGGTTAATATTATACAATTATGGACTTTTCAGCTGTTATACATGATGTGATATGCACCAAAAAAATCATTATTGACCGAGGCTATCGCCTCGGTCAATAATGATTTTTTGGTGCATATCAACATCATGTATAACAGCTGAAAAGTCCATAACTGTTTTATTATATAACCCTCAATTTACAATTATATAAAACAGGTCAATATCAAAAAAACAATTATATAAAACAGGTCAATATCAAAAAAACAGGTCAATATCAAAAAAACAGGTCAATATCGCTAGATATTTTTTCTAAAAAATTACTTTTTAGCCAATGAAAACGCGTCTATTTATAGGTTATATAATAATGTTTGGTATTGTTTTGTTTTGTGAATTGATATGACACAGCAACAAGGAACACACAGTTGTAACATATCGGATGAATATATTACATTTGTCACCCAGTAAAATAAAAGTTATAAAATTATATGATGCAGTTTTTCTTTTTACAAGTTTCACCTGAAAAAGACATGTGTAACATCTATAATGCATTCCTCTTTATACAACTTAATATATGGGGTTTTAACCTAAAAAAGTATTTATCGGTTTCTTGCATAGTGTACCTAATAAGAGGAAGAAGGAAAACGAAAAGCGTATTAACTGAACAATAAACACAATTGTTTAATACATGCTATGTTCGCAAAGTCCTTTCTCTAATTTACGCCTTGCACATTTAGTTTTTAAATCCAATTATTAACTTAAAATTGTGACACTATATCCTAATCAAATATCTTTTAATTAAAATGGTATGCTTTTGTGTTTAAACATGTATTAAACATACTATTTATTTCAAATTTTAAACGACACAAATACGAGATCTTATTGAAGCAGAGGTAATATGAAATTAATAGCGTGACTTAAGAAACCGATTCAACACCATGGGTATTTGTCGCAAGACATGAGAACTTATTTGCGCAAAACTGAGATGCATCCGTTTATTTAATATGTTCATTCAAGTTGCAAACACACTATTGCAAGCTACACGAACTCCTACGCATTGGTCAAAGCTTAGTCCTAAGTTGTATTTGTTCCTAGTACTTGTAGAACAAAACAAGATTACGTGAACGAAAAGGCGGTAAGCAAACAGTGGTGAACTTGTATGTGTTGGTATTATACACCAAAAGACGGAATGTCTCCAAACTACTAAATATAGCATGGGTCTGACCACCACTTTTGTTAGGAGCGACCAGAGGAAGAAGTAAAATGTCACAGAAATCAAATTAGCCAGAGAGATTTTTTGAAATATTTTTGAACTAATTAATAAACGAAATTTATTAAAATGGGATCATTCTATTTTACCAGGCATATTTCAAACATTTTAAATTGTGTACAGTTCAAAAATGTATATTTTTATTGCGGTTATATATCTTAATTTAATTTAATAATATGTTATTGCTTGATGTTATTTACATAAATACATGTGATATAAAAATTACAATAATAAATAACATTTACAAATGCATTGGACCACGAGTTATCACAACATCAGTTACGGTCCTTTCCAGGTTTCCAAGGTTATATATTTTAACAAATGTATGTAGGGGAAACTTGTCCGTAATAGCCATGATAACTTAAAGAACTTTGGACTGATATCCTAAAAAAGAAAAAGACAAAACAATTTGATTTATTAGCGCTGTCTTCTTTTTGCTTTCGTAAAACGATCGTTGTGGCCTATGGGAAAGCAATTATTTTCCTCTACGTGCAATGTATTATTACTTGTTGATTGCGCCGCACACAAATACGATTTACTGCAAAGTACTAATAGTTTCCATCCCCAGTTTGTATTATTACGTTATATCTAATTAATGTTAACAAATTATGAGTATTTATTTTTCGAATAAGTCTCACGAAGCTCTTTAAGAACTATCAAATTACTGTTGAGGAAGTCGGTTAGAAGCCCATTTGTGTAACTTATGTATCCATTTGTGTACATTATTAACACAAAGTAACAACACAGAGTTGAATACAAGCGATATGCTATACTTTACTTATTTCTATAACCAACTTTAAGCACGGAACTGTATATCTGATTTGCGAGTTTTTCGTGTTTCAATTAATCTCGCACACTATGTTAAGAATAATCTAATTACATATGTGCACATCTGTTGCACGGTGGAAAGCTAACTTTAAACAATAATATTCCTACGGGAGGAAGACAATTAAATACATTCGTTTAATAAGTCGTAGAGGTGGATGCAAACGACAGGCGATTATTTTTTCAAAATTACATTTTCGTAGTTATAATTTGTTTGTATGCTCTTACTGAATTAGAAATGAATACTAATAAGTGAGATCTTTCGGAAACAACAAACACAATCAAGAGAATAAACTAGCAGACTCGGTTTTATTGAATCTGTTCATGAGAGGTAATGTAAGAATCATCACCTATCACGCCCCTAGCACCGGCAGCTTAAGCGGTATTCTACTTCAAAGCCACCTATACTGGGATCGCTGATACCAATGGACCAGTAAAACATACACTACTGATTCACAGCACGGGGAGATCTTTTACAGCCGCCATACTGCACTAAACGGACGCTAATGTGAATGTTAATAAATATTGATAAGGTAGATCCTTTGAAAGCACCAAGAGAATAAAGTAGCAGACGCGGTTTTAATGAATATGTTCGTGAAAGGTAATGTGAGAAGCAACTCCTCGAACGCCCCTAGCATCGATGGTTTAAGAAGTATTTTACTTCAAAGCCATCCCAAAGGACCAGTAAAACTACTATGTATGAAGAATTTGTTTTACGTTTGGTTAATACGCTGATTTACCACACGATTGTAGTATCAATAATGTGCATGTGTTATTTCATCCCAAGGCCATGAAGGCGGTAGCCCTATTGTCAAGTCGTTTGAGTTTGTGATGTCTTATCTTGCCTTTTATTCATCTTTAAAGTCGTTATTTGTTTCTGTTTGTGGCTGACTGTCGTCATTGAATGTTACTTTTCCTGTTCAATTTTTATATCTACTTCGACAGTTATCAGTGAATCAAATGACAGCATAAAACAAAATTACTATTCCCGCAGAAATTGAATCAATTACGCATGTATAAACTCAATAATTAAGCAATCTTTATAATTCCAACCTTACGATTCGACTATTAGAGCAGGATATGTTGCATTTGTAGAACACTGTCATCTAAAAACGCGCATAAAATATAAATAACAATTACAATGAAAAATAGATAAAAATATGCGAAACCTGAAACATAAAAGGCTTGACAATAGGGCTAAGGCATCTAAACGTTTAGGACAAAAATGTTTTTGAGTGTTTAAACTAGGTCCTACGGTGCACCAACTTCTCATTCTAACACTATTTTCATTTAAAAAACAGAGACAGTGTAAAAAAAAGCCATGCCAGACTAAATCCACTTACGCACTAGGCAGTACACTAGGCAACAGAAGTATAACACAAAGATAATCCTACAAAACAAAATACAGTAGAGGCGCAACTGAATCCTTTCACGTGCAGGAGCCGCATAACGCAAACTTAAATAATTTGTGTTGGAGACAACGTAGTTCCCATTTTGCAAGCACGTGCAGATGCGCGTAAATTATAGTAATACTTTTTAAAAAAAAAACACACCTAGTTTAAAGCTTATAATGGATGGCAGAGAAAACAAATCATGCTAGAAGTGAGTTATTATGTCGGAGATGCATCAAACACTCGTGTTGACAGGTTTTATAAAGATATCATAATTTTATATTCTTAAATATTGGCAGGAGTCAAAGAGCATTACCTGTACTACCTTTTCTGAAAGTTTTCTTAATTTCATGACTATACATCCCCCGAGCACGTTAAAGAACCACAGCCACATTTTTGGTACTTGCCTAAGTGAGTTAGGGGGATGTTCGGTTGCCCTATTTATGGATTGTGCCTACTGTAAATAAGAACAAAATGTGTACAAATTGAATATTAAATGTACGTAAATGTGTTATTTTGAAGCTAAATACAAATTATTATACCAATATAACGGTTTATCTAAAAAACATCACTTTCCCATGGTCGAGGGTTTAACATCGATGCGTTGTAAACCTTCTCGTCTCTCTACCTTCGAATCCCACTGAGAGTTCAACTCGTAAGTGTGAAAGTGGCGATTCGTACAGTACTGGTCTACCCAGGAAAAATCAGGTGGTCTGCCTCTACATGTACCACAAACAAATTGACCGTCATATATGGCCTAAATGTGCTAAAAATGATGTAGAACACCATTCAAACATCACACAAACAAACCTAAAACAGCATGACAAAAGATTTCATCTTGCGAGTACAGTCGAGTCAAAAACGCAATCAGTTAAATAACTCGTTTTTGCGTGTACTTTTGATAAAGAAATAACATGTTTTTCGTAACATAGGGCAAAATTCATGTAATCTGTGAGCTAAAACAACATATTTCGAGTATTTCCTTGTATTTTATTAAAAACACACACACGATTGTTGGCATACTAAACGTAATCTGAAAATGGCATCTTTTATAGTTAGTGCCCCTCGCTTCGAAAGTTTGTTGGGCAAATCTCGCCATTTCTCGCGCAGTAAAGCCATCTAAAAGTCAATACAGCCGAAAATCACGAAATTTAAATGGGGACTGAAATTTCATAATGGAAAAATTGTCCAAATTTTCCAAATTATGTGTTTTAAAAAATAAAAATGGCGGGAATATTATATTTTTTTTAAGTTTCCGAAAGATAACGTACAACTTTCCGTTGTCATGCGTTAATACAATATTTAAAAGATGTAGGAAAATATCAAAAGTAGATATAAAAATCGAACAGGGAAAGTAGCATTCAAGGACGACAGTCAACCACAAACACACACAGAAACAAAAATACTTTAAAGATGAGTAAAAGGCAAAATAAGACATCACAAACAGAAAAGGGTTGACAATAGGGTTACCGCCTTGGAACGGTCAGTGGAAAAAAAGGCCGCTTAGGGTTTAAACCAGGTTCTAGGGTGCACAAAACCTCACACTTACCCTACTGCCATCCCAATAAAATGGGCCAGTGTAAATAAAGAAATCCCCGCCATGAACTATTCTCTAACCAACAATTCACCATTAATAGGAAATATAAGTAAAACACAAAGATGCTCGTGTATATACAAATACAAAAAAAAAACAATAGCCTAGAAAGCCACAAAGAATGTAGTCAATGACTTGGCAGAAGCCATATCAACAAGAGAACAAACCATTGAAATATGAAAAAAAAGAAGAATCAGCTTATGGCTTTATAACGTTGCTCATTGAACCCCTGATATATGCAGTTAATTTCTTTAATATGGCAAATTACATGAATATACCTGCAAATATGTTTTTATGTTGGACTCAGTTAGGAGTATCTAATACATGTGAATTGAGTAAATCTATATAATAATAATAATAATAATAAATTCTTTATTTAAAGAAGGTTAACACATTATGACATACTATCAAGATATACACATCATATTTTCAATGCGGCCTTCTGTATATACATTAACAAACATTTAGTGTTTTTTAACAAATACACTAACAATAAAAGCATTCAATCTTCGACAAACACTCAGTTATATTTGAATATAGAAGAAATCATAGAAGTCTTACATAATGTACATATATATTCAAGCAAAAAACAAAACAAAAAAACAAAACAAATATCATTCATGTTAATGTGCATTTTGCAATAAACATTTTATAATTATATTTAAATGACTGGATAGTAGTAAGAGAACGTATGTCAACCGGTATATTGTTCCAAACGTGTCGACCAAAGTCGCTAAAGGTGTCTTTCATGTATTTAGTCTGCGGTTTTTGTGTAACAAGATCATTTCGTGTACTAGCTGATCTTAGATTATACCTATCATTACATGAGAATGTCAAAAGTTGTGATATGTAATTAGGAGCTAGGTTGTTTATTGATTTATATATCAACACACCAGTATGATAATGACATCTGTTATGAAAAGAAAGCCACTGAAGTTCAATGAACATATCCTTAGAATTAGTTCGAAAAGGTTTGTTTAATATTATTCTAGCTGCTCTTTTTTGAATTTTATGTATTTTATCTTCTACATGTTCTATTTTTTTTGCTTTACCCAATACAGTACAGCAATAATCAAATGTAGACATGATGTAGGCATTATAAAACATAATTTTCATATCATATGTTAAATAGTAAGATACACGTTTCAATAAGGCAATTTTAGAATTGAGTTTGGAACACATTTTGGCTATTTGTACATTCCAAGACAAAGTTCTGTCAACATAAACTCCCAGGACCTTTTGAACTGCGACATTTTCTATACATAAACTATCAACAGTTAATTTCAATATATCCACATGTTTGAGCTTGTGATTTGTTCCTATGACCATGCATTTAGTTTTCGCTGGATGTAATGACATATTATTCAAAATACACCACTTATTTATAATATTCAAACGATCTTGAAGTCTATTTTGTACATCCAAAATATTATAATCAGATTCGTATACTGTAGTATCATCTGCATAAATATCTGTATTTCCAGAGGTAGATGCGAATGCAATGTCATTATGTACAATAGAAATATCAATGGACCTAGTATTGATCCCTGAGGAACACCTGAAGTAACTTTAAGCATCTCGGATTTTAAAGGTTTTAACTTTATCAATTGTTTTCTATTCGAAAGATATGAATCAAATAATTTAATGGTATTGTCTGAAAAATTGTAAAGTTTCAATTTGTGTATCAATATTCTATGGTCTACAAGATCGAATGGCTTTCTTAGATCAAGAAATACAGCTCCTATTAATTTACCTGAGTCTATATATTTTAACCATGCTTCTATTAACCGTGTCAGAGCAGTATGACATGAATGATATTGTCTGAAACCTGACTGGGTCTCGTGAATAACATTATACGTCTTGAAATAGAATAGTAGTTGAATGGCTATATGACGCTCAAATATTTTTGAAATTGTTGGTAAGATTGAAATTGGACGATAATTACATGGGTCGTCTTTATTTCCATTTTTGTGTATAGGAATCACACATGCCTCCTTAAAAGTATCAGGGAACACTCCAGTTTGTATGCTGTTATTTATGATTGAAGCTATGGAGGATGTTATGTAATCACCACAATATTGTAAAATTCTAGGACCAATACCGTCTATACCTGTTGACTTGTTACTATCAAGTTTATCAACCAACTTTCTAACTTCAAAAGGTGTTATGAGTTGTATACTAAATGAAGCGTTTTTCAATTTAATATCAAGTTGTTGCCGTAATTCAGAGAAATCTCCTTTTACAAAACTCGTCTTTTTAACAATGTTTGAAATATTTATAAAATGCTCATTTAATGCATTAATAATATTTAATTGTCCTTCAATGATATGATCATTTTTGATTAGCCTATCAGGTATTGAAATGCCTCCATTGTTTTCTTTTCCCGTTTTGGAAATGTTTTTAAAGTTTTTCCACATAAATTTTGGGCTTTTATTTTCTTTAATAGCGTTATTATAAAAGTTTTTCTTATTTTTCTTTATCATGGATGAAATTTTATTGCGTAATAATTTATATTGTTCAAACTGTTTTTCTTTATGTAGCTTATCTCTCTGATAAATAGCGTTCTTAATCTCATCAGTAAACCACCCAGGCTGGGTTTCACGTTTTATTCTCTTTTCTCGAATAGGTGCATGCATTTCTAGAAGAGTATTTAAAATTGTATAGAACATATTTAATGACTCATTTGGATCAACAAAATATTCAAAATATTCAACTTTTTCGAATGGTGATTTTGCTAAATCATTACAGAATGTATGTTCATCGAATTTCTTAAAAGATCTGTATTTGATTGTATGATGGGTAACTCGGCCTGACTTAACATTATGTGTCGACCGTGAAAAGCATACTGGATAGTGATCACTTATACTGTAAACAGGTACTTTAATTTCACATATTAGATCGGATCTTGTAGTATAAATATGGTCGATTGTTGTAGAACTGTTTTTACTTATTCTGGTAGGCGTATTTACCATTTGATTAAGACCAAATTTTAAAATAGTATTGGCCCATCGTTGATAACTATACTTTTCAGAATCCGTTTCTTTATATTTGATATTGAAATCTCCTAATATATGAATTTGTAAATTCAAATGATCCAACTTGTCAAGCTGAGTTTCAAATTATTCAATCCATGATACTTTCGAATCTGGTGCTCGATAAACAAAATTTAGAAAGAAAGCTGTACAATTAGAATACTTTATCTCTATCCATACAGACTCAATAGCATCATGCTCAAGGTCGTAACGACGTGTATACGGAACTTTATTAGCGATATATACTAGGATACCACCTCCCTGTTTACCATTCCTGTCATTTCTTTCAAATGTAAAGTTGTTGATAAATATATCATTATCATCGGTATTTGTAGTAAGAAAGGTTTCACAGAGCCCTAATATATCTGTCGAGTTTGGTTGGCTTAAGTGGTATTTTATTTCATCAATCTTTGGCATTATATGATTTACATTAAGATTAGCAATATGTAATCCTTTTTTATTATAGTTGAATGAACTTACGTTTGAATTGTTGTTCTTTAAATGTACATTATTTGTTTCAATGGTATTAGCGTTATCTGTGATTACTATGTTTGTTATATTAGCATTCGAAATAGCATCTTTAGTTGAAGACAGCGAAACTTCACTCACAACAGTATCGGTATTTATACAATTTACGTTAGAGGTTGAATTATTATCAGTTTCCGACGTAAAATTTATATTATAATTATTTTTAATATTTACATGCATTTGGTGTATTCCTATTAAATTATCATCATTATTGATGACTATTTCTGCTTTATGAGATTCCTTTTCCAGCAATAAGTTAGAAGCACAATCACATGTAAGTTCGTCACACTTGCTGCATATAGTTTGTAAATGTTCGTACTTATTTTTATTCTTAAACTGTGGTGAGTATTTGCCGTCATTGTCCTATTTCCTGTTTCAGTTTTGTGGCGAGTGTCCAGTTCCTGTCACGTGCCATCTATTTCCGCTACCGTTTCTATTGAGACCACAGTCCTGGGTATTGTGATTATTCATGTCACAATAGTCACAGTATCGTGAATAGCCGCGATTTGAAACTATGTAACTGCTTCCGTTATCACCCGCGGGTGCACTCCATCCAAATATTGGTCGGTGGAAAGGTTGTCTTCGACGTTGCTGCTGACTAAACATGCCCCCGGAAGGACTGCCGCCGGTACTATATTCATTTGATTGATTTGCACGATTTGTAGTACAGTTGGCTTCAGTTGATGAACGTTTCTTGACTACATTAATCAATTCATTGAAGCACATGAGTAATGTACTCGAACCACGACCGTTGAGATGGATTCCATCGGGTGAAAAGTAGTGTGTTGCCGGTTTCTTGTTCATATAGGTGAAGAATATATGACTTTGAACAAGGCAAGCACCGGTATCTAGGCAAATCTGTTTTAAAACATCATTGTATGCGGCTACTTCTGCATCTTTCCTGGGACACAGAGTACTAAGGTACACCTTACACTCCCGCCGAACAAGTGCAGTGACGACGTCTTTTATTTCCGCGCCTAACGTCACGGCCGTCTTCCCGCGTGCGACGTCATTTCCGCCAATATATATGACGACGTTGGCATATTGCGCCATATTTAATTGCCGAATCCGTAACGCCAAATCTTTGACTGTCACCCCACCTGCAGCAATAATATCTGTTGTACTATTTAGACCATTCCGCTGAATTCCTTTTAATATCGAGTCTCCTATAATCAAGGTTCGATTCTCAACGAGGGTTTTACAATTTGTTTCTTCATCCGCCCGTCTTATAGACATTTCATTGAAGGATGTATCGCTACAATTTCGTGCATGCGTAACTGGTGTAATTGTACATTCATTAGATTGAGGAATGTTCAATTGTTCTTCTTCGGAGCTAATCTGGGTGGTGGTTGGTGTTTTTCGTATTTCGGCATTTTTTACATGCAGTAACTTCAAGGAATCGAAGATTCCTTGAAGTCTTCTTTGTAAGTTTTCATTTGTTTTTTGAAGATCTATTCTTAATCCGTTCTGTTTATCAGACAAGTTTTCGATGTTGACATCCGTGGACGAGCTGTGTGTCGTACAGTGACTTTTCATACTGCATATTTCGTCTCTGAGCTGACCAACTTGTAGTTCGGAGTGTGCAATGTGACTGGACAGCTGCTCTTTCATCTCTGATATTTCGGTCCGAATAACACTTAGACACTCAAGAATTACTGTAGATATAGATGATGTTTCATCACTTTTGTCTTCCATGTCATTTAGTTCAATATGGCCATTATCATCCGGAATGCTGTGGATGTCGGAACATTCAGAAACATCATCCGGGTGTACTTCATCTACATAGCTGCTTTGAACCTCCAATACTTCGGACGATTTTTCTTTCATTTCGGCACTTCCTTGTGTATTGAAATACTGTGTGATCATTTCCTTGACACACTTGTATTGAAGTCATCAAGGGATATGTTGTCTTCCGTAATTTTCTTTTTGACAGTAAATATTTTGGGTAGGTCTAGTTGTAAAAATTGGTTTGTATTTTTTCCGTTAATCAAACAGGACGATTTTGTATGATACATATGCATTGTGTAATGTGTCGATTTACCTAAAAAAAACTTGTACTTTGTTTCAACAAGATGTCCGACTTTGTCAATCACGGGGATCTTTTTGCAGATTATGTTATTTTGCTGGGACATGAAGAACTCTTCAGTTGCAAAACGCAGCAGCTCGTAAGTTCCGGCATTTAAACTAAGTTTCACGCCGCCACCAGTTTCAGTTAGCTGTAATCCCTGGTTTTCTGTCACAGAAAGTTTTTTCTTCATGGACTTAATTTCATTTAGTTGATAATTTCTCTCCTCAAGTGATGATTCTGAGTTCCTTCCATCCCTAATACTTGAGATTTCCATTTGTGAAATTTGATTATTTGCTGATTTCTGAACTTCTTCACATTCTATTTTTAAAATTAATATACCGTTTGAAAGATAATACAATTACATCACTATTAAAATCCTTTATATTACTTTACCGATGAAAACCGACGTTATAATTAATTATTTACCATATTTTTACCTGAGCGTTATTTTCAAACTTGATTACATCACACCGGATATGACGTCAATGAGATACATTCTTATTTAATGTACTCGCATATGGAACGTGTACAACGACATGTCAAAAACTAGTATACCTTGGTAAAACACAAAATTATCGTTAACTGATGCATATCATCGTTTGTCATTCAGATTATCTTTATTATCTTCCTAGTAATAGACACATATTGTAATAAATATTGCAGATCAGAATGTTAAACGCAATATAGCATTTTTCATTACAACCTTTTTAGCATGTTCATTCAAAAGGACATGACATTGGCTCTAAACGTAACATGGAACATACTAAATGTCGAACAGAAAATATAGCATTCAAGGACGACAGTCAACCAAGAACACGCGCAGAAACAAATAATAATTACAAAGATGAAAATAATCTGGGACGCGGTACAAAGTCATGAGTTAAAACGCACTCATCACCTCTCGAGTAGTTCCGAAATAGCAATACATTGACCTGTGGTACTGAGCTTAAACATACGACCTTGACAACATACGACCTTGACCTAGACATTTGTTACGACATGCACCATTGGATAGAAATACATATTCAGATTAGGGTTCATCACTAGTCTTGTAGTATGTACTTTCCCAAACAATAGTGGATCTTATGGTTAAAATGGAAGCCTTTTATTTTCTTTTACAATTTTCTGTAATATCAAAGCACATTTTGTTTTACAAACATAACGATTAAATTATTAGCGTGTAATTGTTTAACTAAAGCCCCAGTCATACTGAGTAGCGATCGCTTGCGATTTCCCCCAGTCGCAGACCGGGATAATCGCGAGAAGGTCGGGGTCAATCGCAAACGTTGCAGTCACACTCCGAGCACTGAAAAGACTGATCGCATAACAAATAGCAGTAGCAATCGTGGGTGTGGTCCCAAATATTTTAGACATATCGAACGATTACTTTCGAATTGTCGTACGACTACCAGCAATCACTTGCAGAATTTTGCAGCCGGCAGCACGACTATTTGTGACTGGTAGTGCGAGTGATCGGAAATAGCTGCGAGTATTCCCAGCCTGTTGCAATCGTTTGTGTGATCGGTCGTTTTATTTGGAGGTGTGGCCTGGTGTGAACATTTAATTTGGGATCTCAGGAATTACAGAATATATTATTTGCTATTCAAATACATAAAACAATTTGTCATTTGTGTCTTAGCCCTAGTATTATAATATCAGGATGCAACCAAAGAACGGAACAGAAATATCTCCTGCGTTCAACTGTTTAGTTGTCTCAATTGCACGTTTTTACGTCGAATGCCGTTGTAATGAGAAGTGAATACATATTGGAGATAAATATTTTTAAAGTGACGATATATGATAGCTAAAATCCGCATAAATATGGGAATACATACGGGGGAGAAATAAAGTTATTAGGAAAATAAATGATAATTTAATTCTACAAAAATAAACTTTGAATGCATACAGTTATTTACAGGTACATAGGTTCCGAACCAATGTTCGTTGGAAGTACCAGTATAAAACAAAATCCACCAAGTTTTTTTCCCATAAAGAGTCGGTTGATCGTAGCGGGGGTCGAACCCACAAAGCCATTCTCCATCAGACTGGGTTCCGACTTATAAACATACCAATACTTCATAAAGATTTATACATTTCAATGCACGAGTTTAAGTGCACAAATGACCAACAAGTCCGAATTTAGTCCGGGTCCGACCCTAGGTTCTAAGACCAGACACCTTGCCTTCGTTCGGGTCCCGGCTAACCATGACCGTGTGGTTAAGGTTCAAACCTCGTGTCACTTTCAATAAAAAGGTTTGTTTTTCAGCTTTTCTAAGAACGTCTGCAACCCGTGATAACATATAACCTTGACCTATAAGTCGGAACCCAGTCTGGATCTCACCCCAGGGGTCTAAGCTACGAGTACATATACAACAACCTCCCTTTGCAACACCCCCCACCCCACCCCTCGGTTGCTGGGGGCCTGGCAGATAATCAAAGTTAGGATACTTCGTTATTTTCAATTATTTTAACACCTACTGCAACCCGTGCAAACCATTCTAACGGTCGTTATGGACACTCTAGTGTATATATAATATGGAGGGAACTCCCTGGCGGTCCTGTTCAGTTGCAGTTCGAACCTCTAGGTTGTGGGGTAACGTGGGGTACGATACCACGGAGAAAATGCGGGAGAGGCTGTTTAGTTCGGCGATTTTTATAATCCCGAAGTTTGGGAAATTGTTCATAAAATGCGAGGTAGAAGCAGATATATGATTTCTGCTAAAACCGGGGCCTCAAAGCCAGGGTGTCGGAAAAACAGACACAATACACCCGAGTCTGCAATCTTGCGGGTGTTTTTTTGTTCTCTGCTTTCAGCTGATCTTCAGATACACACATATCACACCACCTCCTGGGTGACCTGCCTGTGGCTCTTCGGTTCCTAATAATATTTATTAAATATAAAAAATCAGGTCGAAAATATTTTTTCTCCTTTATGTATACAGAGAATAAACGTTTCATACATGTATTATGTTAATTGCAACTTGACATTCAACGAAAGGCTGTTTTAATATTTCATGAAATGCTATTTTCTAAGGTTATAATTGATTTGTATTTTTAATTAAGTTAGTACATTGACTATTTTGATAAATAAATAATAATTACAATATAAATTCATACCGCACGATTTTCTGCGATCTCTTGCGATTTTCTTCATTTTCTTGATCGCAAGAAGTCGTAAGGCCAATGTGACTGGCACTTAAGCAGATGTGTCGTAGCTTTGGTCGTAGCTTTGGCAAATGGGGTAGGTGTTTTAGGATTTATTATCACTTAGAGATTTTGAAGTTGGTATGACAGTTATTGGATTGTCAATCATCTAACTGAGATAACGAGTCGTAGTTTATAGCAATCTGTCAAGTATTTTATAAGTTATGGCGAGTTAAAACAGTTATTACAACACGCTAAGTCGTTGACGCCGAGGAAAAAAATCGATTTGCTGCATAAACTGTAATTAAAGTGCATAAAATACAAAAACCTGACTGTGTTGATTTTGCGATTCAGTTTCCGGGTTGTGATTATTATATATCAGGGACATTCACATCTCCATACACTAATTCATCTGGATGTCTACATCTGTGTAATATACGAAATATTGGCATAGCTGTTAAGTGACTACAAATGATGGGTGGCGAGTCGCCAAGATTATCAAAATGAATCATAAATAAAGTCAGTGTCATTTCTGTATTTGAAAGCGATTGTGCATTGGTGTATTGTCTCCTGCATATGGACAGCGCCAGATCATCTTGGGTGAGATGTCAGGTTAGAGAAGTAACCCAGCAGTCATTTTTCATCAGTACAACCTTGGTACAACGTAACAATTCATCGTTGTTCTGACATAAAATTCACAGTCAAAATGAACGTTTTTTAGCAGCCTGTTTACGACAAAAAACGGACGTCAACACCCAACTTTGTATTGATGTCAAACAGTCAAAATGAAACTTGTTTAGACGTCATTTTACGACGTTGTACCGACTTCGAAATCCAACGTTTTATTTGACGTTGGATTAAAAGTAAGGATGAAAAACGTCACTTTCCAACGTTGTACCGACGTCAAAACGCCCCTTTTATTGACGCCGGATGTTGTATTTTATTCTACTTCTGATTTTCTCTCTCATTTTATGTTTTAGTTATATTGTCTAACTTCTAAGGTTAGACATTTTTATCCACGTTTCAGTTGTCTGACAAGCTGCAGAGTGAACAAAGTAGCAAACATGTTCTACTAGTACTACACAAAGATCAATGTTAATGATGGTTAACATAATATGCGTATAAGCGTTTATTTATAATATGAAAGCGATAGTTAATTTGTATATATTTTTTATTAACTTTCAAACTTTTTTTTTTATTTCGTGCGTTTATATAGCTATTAATCGAAATATTTATATATATGTGATAAAATAGTTAAATGCACATATAAAACAATACACATTAAAATCATCAATCAGGAAAATAATGTCTAAGATGTGTTTTATCAATTTACAATTACGCCCCTTTAATGTGACCGTGAGGAGTTGTAACCCAACGTTGCATCGACGTCATATCAACGATTGGATTAGGTCGCTGCACACATGTATTATGATTGCAGTACAGATTGAAGTATAACAATGGATACTAGTTCGTATTTTGGCGATACCTTGAATATTCTTTTTGATATTGTTGATTTAAATGAAAATTATAAGACAATCCAAAGTCACATGACGCCGCCCAGCAGGCATTTGACGTCAGTACAAAGTTGGCACAACGTTATAACCTGGTATTGTAGTGGCACTGATTTCACATTCAAAATGAAAGACTATGGCGTCATTTTCAGACGTATGAACAGGCTTTGAAGCGGAGTGGTTATCTACCTCCGCCGACTACTTCATAACAACGGAAAGTGGTACATCATTTTCCGTCAACGTCAAGCAAAAGATGAAACGGTCGTCATTTTCTTTGTTTTTAAACACGCAATTTCGAAGTTAGAAGTACACGATTAAAAGCTCAGTTCCCCTTTAAGTTCCGTCATCTTCTGCTGTATTATTTTTAGCAGCTTTTCTGCGCGAGAAATTGCGAGATTCATCCATTTAAAATTGCGAAGCGAGGGGAAATAACTCGTAAGAGATGCCGTTGTTAAAATGCGTTTAAAAATGAACACTTGTGTTAGTTTTTAATTAAATACAAGGAGATACTCAAAATATGTTGTTTAAGTTCATGTTACGAAAATCATGTTAATTACAAGCCAAAACGATAACATTTTCGACTCGGCACTGTCGGTCAAAAAGTATAACGAGCCTCAGTGAGCAACTACAGTTGCATTTTCGGTAAAGGGTGTAATATTAAACGTACCTTAAAATCTGAAAAACAGCCTATATTTAAAAACGATCGACCGCTGTTCGATTTCTTGGTGTGCGTTTCTGAAGGCATCTGGAATCACAGTACTCAACTGGGCAATATACACCCCCTGGTTTGTTAATAATATTTTCCTATATTCTTTTTTTGGCAAGCATCACCATGTACAGCCATATTTATTAACGCCAAATTATGTTTTAAAAAAACTCTGTCCAATTTATTTGGCTATCCATCACCGGCCCACCCCACCCATCAACAAATAAGGCGGCGTTTTACTTTTGTTTATCTTCTTTTTGTGCTGCATGATTTTAAAACACCAATATGGATACATTTGATTTAACTTTCTTTGTTTAAAAGATTGATTTTTCATGTAGACAGCGAAGCTCAAGTCCGAGTAAACCCCTTTATTTTCACGTTATCTACACGTTCCTGGTTGCAGGTTAAAGCATGCTAAGCAGGCGACACAAAAACAAGTGTTCCGTTCTCATATAAATATATCTATCATGCGGATATTTTTATGCACTCGTCAACCCAATGAATTTTGCTTTACCAGGCTAGACAAGTGACATTTGCTTTATCGGACGAATAATGCTAAATACATGCAAACCATGTTTCGAGACACTAATTTCAGTGTTTGATGTACACTTCAAGATTGCCTATTTCAAAAGCTTGAATAAACGATAAATATATTAAAATGACCTTGTGTCCCCAAAAGGCAGTTTTTCAGTTTCAGATACGCAAGTGAAAACGTTTTTTTGTACAAAGATCATCTAGGTGAAGGGCTTATCATTTTTATAATACAACAGAACCAAAGAATAAATAATACAATATTTTATTTATATGACATTTATAAACTAAATATCTACTAAATACTACAATAATGAAATTTACATCATATTTACCACAAACAAATTCAACCGTAATATATGGCCTAAAATGTGTTAAAATGATGTAAAACATCATTCAAACAAACGCACAAACAAATTACTTCAATATTATGCCAGATATTGTATGGCAAACCAAGTTTTTGAATGTGAGCATTATGACATTGTATAAATTTGGTTTGTTCTTTAACAGCTTTACACATTATATAGTCTCTGTGAGATATAATTATGTTCATTTTGGTTCTTTAAAAAAATAACGTCTGCTCAGTTCACGGGATTGCCTAATTGAAGGCACCATCAGACGGTCACATCTCAAGCGGCATACTCACTAACAAGTATACACTGCAACACATAAGGCCGAAGTAAAAACATAAGGTCGAAGACAAATTTACCGCTTTTCTGATAACTCCAGACTCTATTGTGACCATTACGCTCAAGATACGTGTCTCCGGATTGCGCTTGTTCTGTATTTGCTGTCGCAGGGACTTTAAACCTTAGAATGACACGAACACACACGCGCTTTTCTGATTTGGTCTAATTAAATTAATATATTTTCTGGAGATTGGAATTTTTCGATCACAGTAGAGTCAACTGTTTTGGTTAAATCCACATGTCTTTCAAGGTTGCATTGGTATTTGAAAAACGAAGGGCTCCTCGAGACCAGATGATTTGTCTCTGAAATGCACAACAACGTTTTATATAAAAGACGGTGGTGAAAAATATATAAGCCATGTGATATGCATGGAATTTCATATGAATCGATAGAGCGTTCTGTTATTTTTAAAGGGAATTTAACTTGGGCTGTCGTATATAGGTAAATTAACACAACAGGGAAACGTTCACGTTGTACCATCAAATTGTATGGGTTTTGTGTGATAAATAAAATCTGACAAAATCATCTATTATCAATTAAACTCTTTAGCAAACCTTATTTGATGCTCGACAAGCTGTCGAATTGTATCTGTTTGCCAACTCTAATACAATTCTATACTCAGTCGCAAAAGAAAGTGGACACTGAGATTTGTTTAGATTTAAGCTGTTTTATAATTAAATTGATCAATTCCAAAATGAATATGCCATGTTTGGTACCAAAGTTTTTATCATTCCATTGCATATATCATGTTGTCATTTGTTTTTCAATAGGTCGAACCATTTAGGGACTGTCGCTTGATAAAGAGGATGGGTTGTAAATGAAAATGTTCAAAGTGTCCAGTTTCTTTTGCAACTGACTATAAAATAAATTTGATGAAAATTCGATCATGAAATATATCCGCCAAGAAATAAATATTTAATCATTATTCTCCCATTACCGCTAAAATCAACAAAATAGTTTTGAAGTATATGTCATACATATAATGAAATATAATTGAAATGTTTATATCGTGCTAAGCCTTCGCCCAAATATAAGCTCTCTGCTCAGGGCAATTATAACAAAGATGAGATATGAAATGTCTGTATAGTATTCTCTATATAGTATATCTGTATAATTTATATATCTTTAAATATAAGCATGCTTACACATTTCAATTAGTTCTGAAGGATGATTTATCACATAGCTTACATCATGGAAGTGAATCATTAACACCATTCTATATTTTCTGTAATCCACTTGGCACTGGTGTTATAACTATTAAAGCACATTGTTACCGAATTACAAAGCAAAAGTGTAAAATATTTAGGTAAGCCATATGATTTGCCTTGAATGGCATGTGATACATACATATTTGAATGTTTTTCTTTCATGTAAACAATGCAATGCTAATAAACTAATGTATTTAACTGATTAGTAAAATGCCTGTTAAACAAATGTCTTCTGGGACATATGACAATCTTGATTTCCCCAAAAACTCACGGGCGTCCAGTTAGTCAGTTTTCTGCATCATTTGCATTTGTTCAATCAATAATATTAATTATAAGGCTTAATAGTATAAAGTAAATAGTTTATGCATATTACTAACAGCTGATAGTATTGCACCAATAATATATTTAAACCTATGGTAGATTGACGAAGACAAATTAAAAATATTATTTAACTATATGCAAGCAGTTTTAAAGTGAAAATGATACTGGAATAATAAACTGTGATACTACTGTTCGACAACATCTTCAAGATCGCCCTGTGGCCCTTTAAAGTAACAGGAACGCACAACTTACTGGGGCGGTCTTAAATAATATCGATGTAAACTGACAACATCGCAGAGAAACTTTCACGTTATAACTATCAATTGTTTTATGTGATCAAATAGAATTTCACAATATCTAAAAAACAAATAAAACAAAAAAAACAACAACTAAACTATCCCCATGAGCTGGGACAATAGTTAGGCAAAAGATAAATTGTTTTGTAACCTGACCGACTCACCTATAACACTGCTCTAGAAAACCATTTGTCGAAACTCTATCCAGGTGTTTAGGTCATATAAAAATGCATATGTGTCATTTCAAAGTATAGGTTTATTAACTGGTTTTTAGAATACCTGTGATTGAATATCCGTAAAATGCATTATGAGTTGGTAACTCTTCATTCGACGCTCCAGTTTTGGGGTTTGGTCCGGCTGGTTAAAGCCGTTTATACAGTGTATGTACAGTTTGGATTCTCAAAATATAAGTTGTATATATACTTTGTCATCGGTAGGTTTAGAAACAGTGGACATAATGTTTATAAAATGTGGCTGTTGTTGGCGGGATAACTACTTTATTGAGAATAAAAAATATCTGTGCAAAGCGGAATCCTCCACTCAAATAAATCGGTATCTAATATTTCTCAAGCTTATTAAAATCGTCATTTATAGAAACCACGTTAAAGAACCATAGACAAATATTCGATAGTAAGAGTAGCCTAAGGTACGGTCCCGAATTTCCCGCTATGGGGCGACTCGAATTATTAATATTTTCTAGTAAGAGTAGCTTTGGTACGTTTTTTTAATTCCACTCTCTGGGGTGGCTCGAAATATTGCCATATTATTAGCCTAAGCTACATCACAGGGAACAAATATACTAAGTTTACTGCTTTAGCTTACCCAAGGCAGGAACTTGGAGATGCCACTTGACAGAAATTCAATTGTTGTTTATAGATCTGTTAATCCTTTACAGGACTGCTTAATTCGTTGGTTTACTCTCTATATTTCACAGTTTAGGCTATGCAAAATATGCCAATAGTGATCCAAACGAATTCTGTCGGGATGTTTAATGTATAAAATTACTTTATTCAGTACTGTGTTGTTTTTGCATAGTTTTCAGGCTGGACGCAGTCGAAGCTTTTCTCGTGAATATGCCTCATAACTCACTTTTGAATTTCAAGTGTTTTGATACGAAGTAGTCTCAATTTGCACTCACGTGCAGTTAAGCGGAAATTGCAGTTGTCTTTTAAAAAACGTAAGTTTAAGACAGGTGTTAATGCAGAAACAGCACAGACACTGAATAAAGTAAATGTATACGTTAAACATCCCAATAGAATTTGTTTTGATCACTACTGGCATATTTTGCATAGCCTAAAATGTGAAATATAGAGAGAAAAACAACGAATTAAGCAGTCCTGTAAAGAATTAACAGATCTATAAACAACAATTGAGTTTTCTTTCAGGGATCCTTGCAGATATTGTATTATTATAAAAAAAACAATTTGAGATATTGTGAAATTTTATTTTATCACAATGGATATACGTTGATGATATAACGTGAAAGTTTCTCTGCGATGTTGTCAGTTTACATCGATATTATTTAAGAACCCCACCCCCAGTGAAATTGTGCGTTTCTGTTACTTTAAAGGGACATATGGCAATCTTGAAGATGTTGTCGAAAATAAGTGTCACAGTTGATTATTCCAGTATTATTTTCACTTTAAAACTGCTTGCAGATATGCTAATTAACATGATTAAATACAATTTAGATTTTTTAATTTGTCTTCGTAATTCTAGCATAGGGTTAAATATATTATTGGTGCAATAATATCAGCAGTTAGTAATATACATAAACTATTTGCTTTATACTATTGAGTCTTATAATTAATACAAATGATTGAACAAATGCAAGTTATGTAGAAACTGACTAACGTGAGTTTTTGAGAAAATCAAGATTGCCATATGACCCTTTAAACCAGAAGACATTTGTTTAACATGCATTTTACCATAGTTTACAAAAGAAGAAAAAAAAAAAATCTATATGTATCACATGCCATTCATAGCAAATCGTATGGCTTACCTAAATATGTTACACTTTTGCTTTGTCGGTAATAATTTGCATAGTGATAACACCAGTGCCCAGTGGATTACAGAAAATACAGAATAGTGTTAATGTTTCACTTCCATGATGTAGGCTAGTGATCAATCATCCTTCAGAACGAATTGAAATTTGTAAACATGCTCATATTTAAAGATATATTAATTATACCGATGTACTATATAGAGAATAAAATACAGGCATTTCATATTTCACCCTGTTATAATTGCCCTGAGACGCCAATATCTGCCCGAGAGCTTATATTTGGGCAAAGGCGGGGCACGATATGAAAATTGTAATATTTCATTCTATGTAAGGCATATACTTCAAAAACATTTTGTTGATTTTAGCGGTAATGGGGGAATAATGATTAAATATTTATTTCTCGGCGGGTATAATAGCTGATCTTTCATGATCGAGTGCTTATTTATTATATACTCAGTTTCAACAGAAACTGGACACCTTGAAATGTTTTTTTACACACTATCCTCCTTATTAAGCGACAGTCCCTTAATGATTCGACCTTGAGAATGAAATGACATCATGATATTGGCAATGGAATGATAAAACTTTGGTACCAAATATGGCATATTCATTTTGGAATTTGTCAATTTAATTCTAAAACCACTTTATACAATTAAATCTAAACAAAACTCAGTGTCCAATTTCTTTTGCGACTGAGGATAGAATTGTATTAGAGTTGGCAAAAATTACAATGCGACAGCTTGTCTAGCATCAAATAATGTGTGCTAATGAGTTTAATAGATAATAGATGATTTTGTCAGATTTTATTTATCACGCAAAACCCATCCATACAAGTTGAAGGTAAAACGTTTCTCTGTGATGTCAATTTACCTATATATACGACAGCCAAGTTAAATTCCCTTTAAAAAAAACCAGGACGCTCTGTCGATTCGTATGAAATTCCATGCATATCATATGGCTTATATATTTTTCACTACCGTCGTTTATAAAAACGTTTTTGTTCATTTCAGAGACACATCATCTGGTCTCGAGGTGCCCTTCGTTCTTCAAATATCAATGCAACCCTGAAAGACATGTGGATTTACCCAAAAAAGTTGACTCTGTTGTGATCGCAAGATTCTAAACTCCAGGAAATATATTAATTTAATTAGGCCAAATCAGAAAAGCGTTTTTTTTTCCTTCGGCATTATGTGTTACAGTGAATATTTGTTACTGAGTATGCCGCTTGGGATGTGTCCGTCTGATCATGATGTTGACTTCATTTACGCAATCACGCAGAACTAAGCAGACGTTATTTTTTTAAAGAACCAAAATAAACATAATTATATCTCACAGGGACTATATAATGTGTAAAGCTGTTAAAAACTCACCAAATTTATACAGTGTCATACTGCACACATTAAAACTTGGTTTGCCATGCAATAACTGGCATAATGTTGAAGTAATTTTTTTGCTTGTTTGAATGGGGTTGTACATCATTTTAACATATTTTAAACCATATATGTGAAAGTTGAATTTGTATAATATAAATACAATATTGTACTATTTATTCTATGGTTCAGTTGTATTATAAAAACAAGAGGCCCAAGAGGGTTTGTATCGCTCTACCTGCTACAGGTGTCCATGGTGGTGTGGGGTGGGATGGAATAGAAGGATTGTGTGTATGGCAATATGAAACTAGTTTTATATAAATTGTCTTCAATTTCCAAGATATGGGGGAGGGATGTATTTAGCTCAAGTTTGGTTGGCTTTAAAACAAATCAATTTTGACCCAGGGGCGGGGTCAAATTTGACCACAGGGTTACCATTTGAATAAACTTGGTAGAGAAACATAAGCTGAATGTAAATACAAAATATTAAACCGTTGGCTCTTGTTTTTTCAAAGAAGAAGATTTTTTAAAGTTTGACCCTATATAAGTCTATATAAAATATGTGACACCGGGGATAGGGTCAAATTTGACTCCAGGGTCACCATTTGAACAAACTTGGTAGAGGAACATAAGCTGATGATAAATATAACATAGTAAACCTCTGCCTCTTGTAGTTTCAGAGAAGAAGATTTGTTTTAAAGATGTTCCCTATGTAAATCTATGCAAAACATGTGACCCCTGGGGAGGGGCCACATTTAACCCCAGTGTCACCATTCAAACAACTTGATAGAGGATCATAAGCTGAGTAAATATAAAAAAAAAATAAAACTTTCATTATTGTAGTTTCAGAGAAGAAGATCTGTAAAATGTTTTCCTATATATGTCTATATAAAACCGTGAACCCTTGGGGTGGGGCCAAATTTTACCCCAGGGTCACCATTTGAACAATACATTTATTGATAAAACAGCTAATAATGTAATTATTGTTTGACGCCTACATTACTTCAATGTTTTATCTCTGGAACTCGGCAGCACCAATTCGTATACTCCAGTTAATTCTACTGAGGATGAAGATGTTTCCGCACATATTACTCGGTGCACTACTTTCAAGGCTGGTGTAAATTATAAGCAAAATAAACTGCCTACTATGTACTGGATTCCTAAATTACATAAAAATCCATATAAAGCTCGCTTTATTTCGAATTCTAGTGCCTGCACCACAACAAACAACTCCAAACGTTTAACTTCTTGTCTTACTGCCGTTAAAGATCACGTTAAACTATATTGTGATAAAACTTATGAAAACTCTGGCATTAATTTATTTTGGTCTATCAAAAATTCAGGAGACGTTCTTGATAAAATTTTCAATAAAGGTCAAGTTTCATCAATAAGCACTTATGACTTCTAAGGATCGCTGAGCTCGAGACTTATATTTAGTTATCGGTGGTACATTTTCAATTTCTTTTGTTTTCTTACCTAATGTTTGATTCGGTGGACTCAGGCCGATAAAAGGCTCTGGGTATTGTTTAACCACTTATAGGATATGTTGTCTGCTTTTTAATTTAGTCTTTTGGCTGTTATTTGTGATACGCAGGCTTCATAACCGCTGCTCCCAACTAAATTCCATTATGTATATTTCGCTCTTCGGGGCATTTAATTTTATTAGATACTGGGACCATACGCCGTACGACATGGGGAAGCAATTAACTCCATGTCCACCGCCGTATGCATGCCATCATCGGGATGGTTAAAATTGTGTATTATTGATTTTATGAATATTGAGATCTGCTCAACCCGGGGCTAGAGGGCATGAGCGGTAGCTAGCATATTTCACTACCGCTCATGCACAGTCTCAATCAAACCGAGACTGCAATATTTCGTATGTCTCGTGCTCGGCCGTTTCCAAAGGTTCATTATTATACTCTTTTTCTCTACACTATATACAACCTGAACACATCACCTTATTTAAGACAAGCCAATTTCTCTGATTCAAAAAACATTCGCTAGAGAAAATACTACATTTTTGGCATGTAATAATATAAAAGCGTTTTTTACTAACGGCAGTCTAGACAATTATACTATGTGGACTTGCTATTAAGTTTGTGAAGCACTCATCTTCCTATTAGATAATATTTTCGTAAGTTATGGAACCACCGTTTATAGACAAATTGTTTGTATCCCTATGGGTACGAACTGTGCACCACTTGTCGCAGGTTTGTTTTTATTTTGCTATGAAAGGGATTTCATGTTGAGTCTTTACCAGATACCAAGGCAGATGTTATTGAAGCCTTTAATGACACCTCTCGGTATCTGGATGACATATTGAACATTGACAACCCTTTCTTTCTAACTATGGTTAATTATATTTATCCTAAGTAACTTCAGCTTAACAAAGCTAATATATCTGATAATGACGCTTCTTTTCTTGATTTAGATCTCTCGATTAAAAATGGTAAAATAATTAGCAAAATCTATGACAAGAGAAATGATTTTAATTTTGACATTGTTAATTATCCCCACTTGGATGGGGATGTTCCCCGAGCAACTTCTTATGGGGTTTATGTGTCTCAACTTATTCGTTTTTCTAGAGCTTGTACTCCAATTGAGGACTTTAATATTCGTAATCTTTGTATAACTAAAAAATTACTCAATCAGGATTACCGTTACCAAAAACTTCGTAAAACGTTTGCTAAATTGTATTATCGTAACTCTGGTCTTCTTTCCAAATATAAAAATAATTTAAGGACTCTTCTGCGACAAGGACTATCACTACCTGACTTCTATGGTGATGTGATTTATAAACTTCGTAAGATTCTCGGTCATGATCACTTTCATACTATCTTTGTTAAACTTGTTAAAAAGTTTATCAAGAGAGATTATGACCCTATCATTTTGCAACGTACTGCATGCTTGATGGTGGATCCTGTTACAGTTCGAAACTATGCTTTCCTCTTTAATTGTACGATGACCGGACAGGCTGTGGACCCTATGATGACTCCTACCTAAAGCCCATTGGGACGGTGGCGTTTGATGTTTGTCTATGATCTTTCTTGTCGTGCCCTTAATGGTTTATTCTCTTACTGCTCTGGCTTCTGCCAAGTCAATGAGTACCTTCATTGTGGCTTTCTAGGCTATTGTTTTTTTGTATTATATTTACACGAGCATATTTGTGTTTTACTTATATTGCCTATTGATGCTGCCTTGTTGGTTAGAGATTAGATCATGGCGGGGATTTCTTTATTTACACTGTCCTGTTTTAATGGGATGACAGTAGGGTAAGTGTGAGGTTTGGTGCACCCTAGAACCGGTTTGAACCCCCTGTGGCCTACTTTGCCACTGACCGTTCCAAGGTGGTAGCCATATTGTCAACCCTTTTGTGTTTGTAATGTCGTTTGCATTTATTATTGCGTTTGCCTTCGTGTTTGTCTGTTTGCGTGTTTGTTTCTGTGTTTTGTGGTTGACTGTCCTCCTTGAATGCTACTTTCCCTGTCCGATCTTTTTTTATTTCTTTTTAGAAAAACATTAGCTGATAATAAATTTGTTATAACATTATGCATACATATTCATACTGTATTGGGGCATGGGCTATCTTCTCCGCGCCCACTCCGCCCCCAATCCCCCGTCCCACCACCACCAAGCCTTTTTTATTTGTTTTATTTGCTTTTACACATTTTAGAGTTGTTTTGGTCAATTCTTACACATATAGCTATGTTGCCCCCAAACCCCACCCCCTCGCCCACATTACCCCCACACGCCCGCCCCTACCCGAAACTGATATTTGTTTGTTTTTTACCTGTTTCTAGAGTAAATTCCTATACATATAGCTATGTTCCCGCCCCGCACCCCCCACCTCCACGTCTCCCACCTCCCCAACTCCCCCCCCCCCCCCACTCCAATCGAAACTAGATATTTTGTTTTATTCTTTACCTATTTCTGTTTTGTTTTGGTCAATTTTTACACATATAGCTATGTTACCCCCTCATCCACCCCATCCGCTAACCCCATCATTATCACCACCCGAATGTATTTTTTGTTTACTTTACATATCTCTGTGTTATTTTGTTTTATCAGTTTGTCAATATGTTTCGCCCCCTACCCCACCACCCCACAACCACCCCACAACCACCCCACCACCCCATCATCAACACCACCAGAATGTTGCTTTTGTTGTTTGTTTTTTTACATATGTCTGTGTTGTTTTGTCTTATCAAATCTACTCCTATATCAATGATGCACCTCCGCCCTGCCCACACGCCCACCCCCCCCCCCCACCCATTGGTTTATGGGAACCCCTCACATGGAGGACAGGGGAATGGGAATTGTTTTCATTTTATCTTCCATTATTTGGATATTAAAATTTTAATTTGAACGCAGTCATTTACATATAAAACAGTTTAGATCAAATTCAGATCCACAGATGAAATATCAATAAAAAAAACTGAATTGAGGCCACAATAAAAATTCGCCAGACAACCCCTCCCTCCCCGAGTTGCCTTTCGACCACAAATTTCTTTAAAATGACAGCAAATGTGGATTTAAACTGATAAAAATAAAAATAATATTTGTTGGTTTGTCGTGAAGTGCGGAATATTTTTTTCTCACATCTCGATGAAAACAAATTCTGTATTCACTCCAAACAAACACATATCCTCTATATATTGCCTATTAATACTTCTGTTTTAATGGCTGAAGACTGGATGGGATTTCCGTATTTACAATGTCAATTTTAATTTGGATATAAACACCTGGTTTAAAACCAAGCTGAATGGAATAACTCTAAAAGGTACCCACTGTTAATGCTGTTATTTTCATAGTTAAGCCTTTCCAAAGATTGTCTGACGTCGCGACGGGTTTTTGTCCCTCTTACATAGTTCCTAATTAATGTTTACACATGTTTCTGTAATGTGTTTTTTTATTTTATTTTTAGTGCTTTATGATCAATGACTGCATTACGTTTGAAATTAGAATCGTATGGATATTGCCTTAAAGGTCAGTAGAGGGGACTTTCGTCCAAATATGTTTTTTTCTATTGTGTACACGAAACATGTTGTAGAAGGAATGAGACACAGATTATGTTGAAACTAAAATCAGTACAATTACGCTGCATAGCATTCCAAAATAATACCAAAACAATATTTTCATCTTTTATAGCGATGCTATAGGAATAAAAACGTCAGAATTATTGAAAATAAAAAAGCACGTTTAGCTTCATATAACTCTTTAGTATTTTACTCTTTGAAATACAAAATCAATCATTGGATAACAAATCTTATTTAAGTCTAACGTTATTAACCAGACTCTCAAAAATGTACAACATTGATAGTTTTATCGAATGATAAATTTTTCGCCAATTGCAATAATGCAGCGATTGATACCGATTGCTCAAATAAAACGTTCTTAAAAATGAACTTGAGTTGTTTTATTGTTTGAACATTGACATGCATGATCCATCTATATTGTAGATGAGAATGCATTGGGTAGTTTATTTTAAGTCCATACTATGCATTTTTTTGTGCGTATGTCGGTTATTTAAATAATCAACACCAGTATGTTTGATTTAATAAAATATGCCATTTAGCGTACATAAATAGTTAACAAATGTTATCATGATCAAACTCTGGGACATGCTACCAAACTCATTTTTTCTGTATTTAGAACTGTATAAAATAAGTGAAGTCGTAAAATGTAAGCAGAATGCATGTGATCATTGAGGTAAAATCAATATCGTATTATACACTATACTGCTGTATATGTAAATCGTAATGAGACCGCACTGCAACTGCAATCACGCTCTGACAGAGATAACGAGATAATGATATCAGGATCAACAGCTGGTTGCGTATTTTAAATGCCATCTATATTATGGGAAACAAAAATACGGAAATGAACAATTCCGAAAGAAAAATGTTTGCTAGGTTTTCCTACCCTACTCTTGGTTTTAGACTAGAGGGGATAAAGCGTCCGTATTCATAAAGCAACATCAGCGGAAACTATTATTTAAGTCAAAATTTAAAATTTTTACATATCTTTAAATATCCTTATTAACCTCTCAGGGGCACTACAAAACATCTATTTTAAGATAACTAGTTAGCTCCAGGTTTTATTTATTCATAATCTATTTAAAATTAATTATGAAAACGTCATTAATCAATACAGAAAGGTGTTTAATTTTTTTTTATAAAATTTGACTTAAGATATTGCTAAGAAGCTTGATGAATAAATCGGATCCTGGTGGCTTTATTGTGTTACACTGTGTCGAAGCGCCTATATGTTGTTCAGGGCAGTTATATATTCACGAGCCTCATCTTATAGTCAATACATTATAATTAATAAATACTAAAAAGGCGATCTCATGGATATAATGGAAGCAACAAACATCAACAAGAGAAACAAAGTTGCAGGTTCGGTATTTTTGAGTCACTTCATGAGAGGTATAAAAGCCGAACACGAATGTATCTTTCGCAGAACACAGTCAACCAAAAGCACTCATTAAAATAAACAACACTTACAACAGGTTACAGTTGCAGATTCGTCGTTTTAAATATGTTCACAGATGCTGGGTAATTATATAAACATCACTACAGACTACTCTGTATAGAAAAACTTTTTTTTTCAACAGAATTAGAGTCGCCGGCATCAACATTCAACAGTCTATATTTACGTCCCATGCAAATTTTGAAATACATTGACGTATCCCATTTATTGTATTCTGTACATTTTAGGGTGCCTAGACGTCGATTTCTTTTGTTACTTTCTATATGATTTCATACCTGATATGATTGAATAGAATGAAAACAGACGCTCCTGGGTCTGTTTACAATTTTGGCGTAGCCATCAGCTAAGTTTTGCAAAGCCAAACTTTCATTTGACCCCTTATGTTTACATGTAGTTTTAGTTTGGATTATGAAATATATTAAAGTCCTCAACATATGCAAACTAGAAAGAACGAATAAGTTGAGAAACATAAACCCTAATAAGAAAGAGTTTGATAATGGACCTTTGGAAACGCCCGAGAACGACACATACGAAATATTGCAGTCTCGGTTTGATTGAGACTGTTCATGAGCGGTAGTGAAATAAACTAGCTACCGCTCACGCCCTCTAGCCTCAGGTTGAGCAGACCTCAATATTCATAAAATCAATAGTACGGCATTTTAACTATCCCGAAGATGGAATGCATATGGCGGTGGACATGGAGTGTACTACTTCCACATGTCGTACGACGTATGGTCCCAGTATCTAATAAAATTAAATGCCCCGAAGATCGAAATAAACATAATGGAATTTAGTTGGGAGCAGCGGTTATGAAGTTTTGCTTGGGGAACATCCAAGTCTTAGTGGGTGATAAATGACAATGTCAAAATTGAATTCATCTCACTTATCAACATTTTGTTTATTAGTTCTTTATTTTCATTTGAAATATATGTAACTCGAGATAAGAAGCCATAATGTTGGGGATATTAGATTCGACGAGTTTAAGGTCTTAAAATGGCTCTACCTATATATTTTTGTCCACCAATTGATATAAACTTTACTTAATCATAAAGAGGACTATGAAAAAGGTAAATGGCAATAATTTTACCCCATGTAATATGCGTTTTGCTGGGAAAAACAGGATTGTAAAGATCGGATTGTTGAAATTGTATTCGTAATTGTTTTAGACAAGCCGATTGCGGAGATTTTCCGATCTTATTCGTTTACAATCGGAACTGCCTCGTCGGATTGGCGAAGAGTTCCGATCGATTCGTTTGCTATCGGAACTGCCCAGAATAGTTTGTTTTCGTTTATCTGAATCGCATTGCGCATGTCCGAGAAAATCGTAAAAACACGTAGTTTCTCCGGCAGGAATAAACGGCAGGGCAGCATTTCATTCAAGATATTGTTTTGATCATAATTAATAACTTACAGAACAGGAATACGAACCATGTTTCTTCTTATAAATACTCACAAAATAGCTTTGTATACATATAAATGCAGTAATATTGAGTATTTAATATTTTACATTAAAAATCGCGTAGATATAGGTCGTGCCTCTGTAAGGAGAGATATTATTTCACAATAGTAGAAAATAAATGGTTGTCAATGTTTAATATATTAAATGGCTAGTATATAAACAACGCTATTTTGATTAAGAGCAATATGCTTTACTATGATTCATGTAAGGTTGTGTGATACTGTTGTATATAGTGTGAAAATGTCGTAAGTTACTTACAGATGCAGTTTGAAACACCTGAATTCTTAACTGAACAAAATAAATAATTCCAGCCTTATAGTAGCATTAGCACAACATTATTTATTCGTTCTATTTAACGGCAGTAAGACAAGAAGTTTGGATATGTTTGTAGTAGTTCGGGCACTACAATTAGAAATCATGTGGTTTTATAAGGTAGTTTGCTTAATTTAGTTATCCAGTAATATAAAAGAGTATGAGAGTGGACCTTTGGAAACGGCCGAACACGATAGATACGAAATATTGCAGTTTTGGTACTGAGACTGTTCATGAACGGCAGTGAAATATGCTTGCTACCGTTCACGCCTCCTAGCTCCGGGTTTAGCAGAACTCAATATTCATATAATCAATAGTACAGAATTCTAACCATCCCAGGATGGCATGCATATGGCAGTGGACATTCTATTTAACTGTCATTATTCCATATATATGGTCCCAGTATGGTCCAGTATCTAACAACATTATATGCCCCGAAGATCGAAATAAACAAATTTAGTTAGAAGCAGTGGTTATGATAAGTCGGACATAATTTCTGATTTCCGTCTACACCTGCCTTAAAACAATTGTACTGAGTTATATGCCAGAAAACAGCATCATCCTCAATAGACTGAACTGGAATATAGGATTTAGTGCTCCCGAAATAAAACATTGACGTAATATAGGTGTCAAACTATAATTACATTATTAACTGATTTATCAGCAAAACCAAAGCTTATGTATTAAACAATTCTTGGATTCCTGATTCAAATTTTAACGAAAATCTATGTCTCGGAGGACGTAAATAGGGGTTAGCTGTATAAAGTTTGACACGGGTATCTACGATTTTAAGAATAAGCTTTTTCCAAGTAGAACGGGAGTTCTGGTCCGCACGTTCTCAACAACACAATTGTATACTAAATTCTACAATGAATTGAGACATCTGAGCACGACATGTGTGCAGCAATCAATCACCGATGGCAATCTATACGATGAAACCTTAAAACACGTATGCCGACTACGTTAATCTTTAGCATCAAAATTACCTTGATGACATGACCAGCCGGAGCATAGCAAAATGCATAGCAAATTCCCAGTATGGATTTGATAACTTACTCTTGGCTTTATTATACATGTTTCATGTACTTGTTGTTTGCACTGCGTTTGGAAGATTGAACTCTGTGAAAACTACACTTCCTGATCGATATCTAATAATATGTCCTTACACTTAATTATTTGTTAGCTTAATAGTGGATTTCAGACAAAGATATATCTTTTGTTTTGCTCCTGCAGTCATGTTTACGTCATTACGCTTAGAATTTAACACACTTGGGACGTAACATTCTCGTATGTCTCAAGTGTGTTCAATTATCGTATCTAAGGATGTTGTCATTTAAAACCGTAGACGAAAAGCTGTACAACTTCGTCTGTAATACACTCAGTATGAAATACTTAAATTCAAAGATAGCATGTACATTTTTGAAGGAAATCAGAGCTATATTTTTTGGTGAAAAAGAAGAGTTTTCCCTAATCAGTGATTAGTGTTCAAAATAATACACCGAGATTGTTTTAATAAAAGTGTTTTTATCAATACATTTTACTTTTGACTATGCAACTATACAATTGAAAAGTGTTTTTAAAGCATGGGAGCTCAATTAAGAAGATGCGGATAACAGGAAATGCAGCATTCAAGGATCATAGTCAACCGAAAACTCACACAGAAACAAACAGCAACTACAAGATGAGCAAAATGCAATATATTACATTATAAACATACATGTGTTGACAATGGGTGATAGACGTCAAGGTGATATTACGACATGAGCTGTCTTTGTTTAAGCGCTGTATTCGATTACGTTTATAGAGAAATATACGTTTTTAATGTTATACATATCAGTGCGATACAGAACACAAATAAGGTACTGCTGCCACAGACAAACCTACCGCTATCTGCATCCAACAGCAACCAGGTACGTCAATAAACAACACTGCTGCCACAGACAAACCTGCCTCTATCTGCATCAAACAGCAACCAGGTACGTCAATAAACAACACTGCTGCCACAGACAAACATGCCGCTATCTGCATCAAATAGCAATCAGGTACGTCAATAAACAACACTGCTGCCACAGACAAACCTGCCGCTATCTGCATCAAACAGCAACAAGGTACGTCAATAAACAACACTGCTGCCACAGACAAACCTGCCGCTATCTGCATCGAACAGCAACCAGGTACGTCAATAAACAACACTGCTGCCACAGACAAACCTACCGCTATCTGCATCAAACTGCAACCAGGTACGTCAATAAACAACACATTGGCGGAGCTTACTACTCAGTAGTTAGGCATACCGTTCAGTTGTGGCGATCTTCGGATATTCACTGACATGTCATATGTTTGCTGTTTGTTAAACGGCACACATATTTGTTTTAAAACAAAATAAAAAGGATTATCCATCTGATTAAACAAATATATAACTGAACAATACGATTTAATTTGAAGGATATTGATCAAATGAACACAAAGTAAAACTAAGGCGTTTGGGTTTAAAAGGTGGTATTATCGGAAATTTATTTAGAAACTAATTAACTTAAACGAAATATGTTTAAACTATTTAACTTTTAATTCCTTGCTGTGCTATGAAATGTAAGAATAGAAATTAACAGTTAAGCACATTGTCAGCATTTACTATACTCAAATAAGAAAGCGTCGTGACATCCATAGTGACAATCTATCCATTGTATATAAACTTCTACAATTTAAAGTGCAAACTGTATTTTGAAAATATGTTCTATTAGTGTAAACCGAGCGTTCGAGATAAAGAAACATGGGCACTCAGAAAAACAACTATATATGGACAACGGATGACCTTGCATTCTCTAGACAACAACAAAACACGATTTAAATATATCTGGCAGTAAGGATATAAATAAATTTGGAGATTACTAGAGGCGGTAGGGAATGGCATCTAAATAAGAAGCATGTCAGAATGTCTAGCTCAGTATGATGTACAGCCCTGATTTGTTTTCAGATTGGAATCAGGTTTTTGTCTAACATAAATCCACTACTCCTACGTCATTGGCATACGATATTACGAGACATAACGGCAGATGTTATTACGGATATGGAGATGGCATACACGAGTTTTAAAGAAGTATGTGAAAATAAGGATAACATCAACATTCGTCGAGACTGATATATATAGAGCATCTTACATTCGTGCTCATTCATTATTGAATTTATTAAACGAGTTGTCAAAATGATATAATGCGAGGCTCTTGCCGAGCATTATATCATTTTTGCAAATGATATAATGCGAGGCTCTTGCCGAGCATTATATCATTTTTGCTAACGATTTTAATAAATTCAATAATGAATGAGAACGAATGTTAGATTCTATTTATCACATAACTTATAACGTCACATTACGTCAGAAAACGTACATTAACGTGACGTCCATGACGTCATTAACGTTTTGTTATACCACTAATGTAATATCAAAAATATTGAATGGTGTTATTACACTCCCACACCGCATGTTATGTGATAAATATATTTGCTATTGTCCCTTTATAGGAGAAATAACATATAAACTTGTATAAATAGAACCTCACAATACATGGACAATACAAATAACTCCAAGTTTTCCGGCCTTGCTTTTTTTTCTTGAACATGTTTATGTTTATTTAAATCGAAATCAATACACGACAATATATATTTACAATTCACACATTGCAATATCTGTGAAAAGCGAGAATGAGATTTTATTTGATGACGTAGAAAACTTTGAACAGGTAAATTAATCCTCAGGTTAATGTATTTACCAATTATTTGGCAATAGTTGAGCAGCTAAACAATTCAGATTTACATCATTTCCCCGTGCAGTCACGCAGTGGTGGTAAAAGTAGTATCTTCGTCATGCAAATAATACTTATTTGTGCATACATGTACAATTTAGTAGCGGTTTTAAATATATGTTTCTGTCCGGGACTACCAAGAAATGTTCACATGGTGTTTAAGAGATAATTTTTTTATTGATAATACTACAAAAAGGGGTTGCCATTCATCTTTAAATAGTAGTGCGCTTATTTACTCAATCATTTAGGTAATAAACCGTTAAATTATACAAACTACCATTTGCCATACACTTCAGAGTTAACATTTCAGACTTCAGACCGACTCCACAAACTTCAGGTGTATTGGTGAAACACTAGGTGTCATTGCCTATGTCTCCACAGACCGTTTAGACGTCACGACGTTAACCAACGTGTAAATAAATACTGAAAAGGTGTTAAGCCCGTTTGATCAGAATTAACAAATTAACAACAAAATATGATTTAAATGTGAAACGTTTAACATTTTGGAATATCACTGGCACAGGTATGATGTTTTTCTTTCTGATGCCTTACCATATGCTCCGTTTCTAAATACGTTAATAACCGCATATAAAGAGTTTTGTTAGAGATATAGACAATTAACTAATAATTAATTTTAAAATTAATATTAATACTTAACGCACCTGGCTATTTTTGTTTAAGTCATCATTTATTTCACGTTCGTAATGTGATACAATCACCTACAATAAATGAATAGAATAAGTAAGGTATCCACCTTAGTGTATTACCATTTTTATTACCGTTATTGTACTGTAGATCCGTAACTCAGTATATGAGAGAAATATTTAGAAATATTAGATATATATACAATACAAATCTATTTATATAAGGTATATTTGTATAAATAATCACTATAACACTACTTCGTACCGTAGCTCTATGTGTGTGTATAATTCTGAGTTATTAGAATCCTCCACCCACCAAGCCACAAGACCACATCGGGCCGACATCGGACCGACATTATATACAACATCGGCCTAACGTCGGTAAAAATCACGGGCCGTCGTCAGTTTTGCAAATGGGCGCTACGTCGGCCCTACTTCGGTTCATATGTAAGGCCTGCCGCAAAATATAAAACAAACATTTGCTGTACGTTTTCAAACTTGTTCTAAGGAAATATAATTATATTTGAATATATAAAAATATATACTGATAATTAAACTTTCCGTGATTGGCTAGATATATTTCTCAACCATAAAACATTATCGGGCGTGTACGTCTGTCCGAATGTTCGATCAAATCGATATAATTAATACTAAAATGTTTTCATTTTATATACAACCTATGTAATATCTTTCTGTTGGTGTGTATCTCAATTATCTCGACTGGGAAAATATACATTAGCAATAAATAAAACTCTTGGCAATATAGGTAGCATCATTTTGAAATAAAACAAAGAACAAAGCGAAGAATATCTTTTCACATTAACAATATTTAAACTGACATGTCATTGCTTTCCTTTATTGATTTATGGTGTGTTATGTCGGACCGACATATGTCCGATGAAGGGTATTAATTGAAAAACAAAACAACAAAATAACAAATGATAGTTATGTTATATGAGCAATATGATTTGAGAATCTTAATTTCCTTGTTTGCCAAGTGCTTAAAAATGTGCTGTACGTACATGCTTAACATCCGATGTAGGCCTGATGTCAGGCCGATAATCTTATGAGTTCATTATGAAACAAACGGTGAAAATAACTTCTATGCTCTGAATTGATCCTAGATGCAAATTAAAATTACTGTTTTTCTAATCACTCTATGATTTTACCGCTATATTTCTTTATCATGCTAATTTACAAACGATGTCGGCCGGATGTTGGCCCAATATCTATAACGTCTGCCACTGTTATCTCTTACAGCCGATATCGGCCCGATGTTGTGTTATTCGCTGGGCATATGCTCCACGAAGTACACCGATGGAAGCGGGAAAAACAGAGTGTAACCTTGATCAAGATGAGGTGTCTATAGCAGTGTTCTGCGTCCTTTCTCTTGTAGATATGTTGTGTTGTGTCGTGCAGCCTCCGTGGGTATACTTTTTCGGGGCCATCCCCGCCACTGCAACCTGCGTCCTAGCACCAAACACATACTTTGGCGGCAGGTAGGATGCTGCTTTTTTCGCTCCGTGTACTACTCCAAACGTCCCCGCTCCGAGTTAATTCAATTAATGAAGTCGACCTTTCATTCAGTATGCACGTAGCCCATATATATCACACCATACACATGTTGCTGCACATACATGCACACACATGCACTCTTCCTCTTGTTGATTCATCTTATTGACTGTTTTTGGCACTGTACAAGGCATGCGGGACGAATGAGTCAACGCCGATCTCTATCACTACAATGTGTAAGTTACAATCAAAAATATCACAGTGCGGTGCGACATTTATATAAAACATAATTAGAACACTTGTAAAGGTTACATGCATTAAGAAAAATACTGTTTCAGATATTCAAGTGAGGTGATGACAAAGGTCGAAAGACATTACCGTGACCGGGTGCTATTTGAAATGTAAACCTGAAGTCTGAAGTGTGAAGTATGATGCCTGCACTTCGAGATCTGATGTTTCAAGTCTGAAGTGTGAACTATGACGTATGAATTATGGACCCTTAATTGTGAAGTGAAGTAGGAAGTCTGAACTCTGCAGTTTGAAGTATGAAGTATGAAGTCTGAACTATGACTTCTGGACTTTGAAGTATGAAACCCCATCTGTCTTTCGTAATTCGCTTAGGTATATCTAAACACAGTTAAAGACGAGTAAGTAAGGTAATTTAATGACCAAGTGCATAAAGCATAAAGTGTAAACATCCAAAACACGCATTCAAAACAAACAACAGTTACAATGATAAATACACTCTAATTATGCTACACCACAAACCCAATAGGATTAACAACAAGGGTATCACCTTTTAACGGTCAGTGACAAAAAGGCCGATGTGGATTAAACCGGTTTCTACGGTGTACAAAACCTCTTTCTTATCATATTTCATGCTTAATAAACGCTACAGTCTAAACAAGGAAACCACTACTACAGACTATATACCTTAACACACTTGACAGCATTAATAGTACGTATAAGAAACACGAAACGACGTGCATAATATATGGATAGCAGAAATGTCCAGCAAGTCACAAAGTTAGAAGTCAATGACTTGGCTGTCAGTAAAATAATAAATCCAATAACAAGACCATATTGAAGACAAACTTTAAACGTTACCTTCTTTCAGGATTTGAGTTGACGTCATCATAGAGTCCACAATCTGTCACGACATTACTCAATCTACAGTGTAAACAAGGAAACCACTACTACAGACTATATACCTTAACACACTTTGCAGCATTAATAGGCCGTATAAGTGAAGACGAAACGACGATATATGGATAGCAGAAATGTCTAGCAAGTCACAAAGTTAGAATGAATGACTTGGCTAAAGGCTTATCAGTAAAAGAATAAATCCAATAACAAGACGATATTGAAGACAAACTTTAAACGTTTCCTTCTTTCAGAAATTGAGTAGACGTCATCATAGAGTCCATAATCTGGCACGACATTACTCAATCAAAGAGGTAAGCAAAGTGACGAACAGTAAAGCAATCACTAAGAATGCTATACGTTGTAAGTGGACAGGCTCATAAACACTTTTGATAATAATACCGATTAATGAAAGTCCTCATGGCCAAGGATCTTTTACGCAGAAACGTTCTTAAATGTCTGTCGTATGTAAAAGAGAATGAGGGATAATAGAGTTATTTCACCTGAGAGCTAAATATATATTTTCTTTTCCCACATTATAGTTATTTTCTTTAACGGTTTGTTCCCACACATGCTAACACATCGTATCAATTATGAAACTTGATATTGTGCATATGAGAGTGGCAAGTTCCAAAAAAATATGAAAAAAATATGTTTCAAAGAATACGCATTTCGCACTAACAACAGTAACGTGAACAACCACATATTATGGTGGAAAATATTTTTTTATGTACCTTAGGCTGGACTTAATTGTCATAGACGTGAAAACTTATTTGCGCAAATGTGAGATGCAGACGTTAATTCAGTCTGTTCATTAAAGTTAAAAACAAATTATTGCAAAGTTACACGAACTTCTACGAATAAAACAAGTTTACGTGTCACTATGGAAAAATGTGGTAAGCGAACACTGATGATCCTGTATGCGTTGGTATCATAAACAAACCCACGGAATGTCGCGAACTTCTAATATAGCAATGACTTTGACCACGTCTCTTGCTAGGAGTGACGAGAACAAGAAGTACAAAAAGTGACAGAAATCAGAATGTGCTAGATAGATGTTTCAAAATTATTAATAAGCGAAATTTATTTAAGTGGAATCATTTTTTTACCATGCATGTTTTGCTTGAAATTGTGTCTCATTCAAACATGTGTATGTAGTATTTTATTTCAAAGATAAAGCATTATACAAATATTACATACAATATTTAAATGGATTGGAACGAAAGCAAAATGTTTATAGAGATCCTTTCCATGGGACAATGATCTACATGCATATTAATTTACATAGCTGATAACTTAAATATGTTTTCAATGCAACAAAATGTTATAGATGACTATATATATATTCCTTTTATATATATATATATATATATATATAAGGGTGAGAAAATACATACATCTACAAAATACCTTTCAAAAAGCACTGGATCCCCGGGGGGATACGAAAATGTTGGAATAAATTAATAGATGGGGAAAAAAACATTTATACAGTCCTATAGTTTACAAAAACTCAAGCGCTTTCGGCTAACGCCTTCATCAGGAGTACACAAACACGAAAATAACAAATACGAAACAAAAAACACTAAAATACACGGCAGTTTAAATAAAACTCTTTGAGAAACAACTTATCGTTTGGCAGTGTTGCAGAAACTGTTTTCTTTGAATAGACACTCTGGAGCCAAATGTGATACTAATAAAAGAACATATCTGGTTGGATGAGGGAAGAACTGTACCCTGACATTTAGTTATGAAGAGAGAGTAAAAATGTGAAAAAGATAACACAAGCCCTACCTCAAAAGCTTAAACCTAAAATCGATACTGCAGGATAAAGTATATAGCAACTCCAAAGCTAGTGAAAACAATGACTAAGGCTAAACAAATTAAATTAAATAAATGGAGATATTTTGATCAAGGGAAGTAACAAAAGTACTAATAATAGAACATTGCTGGTTGGATTAAAGTGAAATTGTACGCTGACATTTATTATTAGTTATGAAGAGAGAGTATGTGAGTGAATAACACTACTTCTCTACATAAGACAACGAATCGATACTGCAGGATATAGCAAAAACAACTCCAAAGTTAATTGAATAAGGCTAAAATAATATATAAATGGAGAAAATTGGATCAAGGGAAGTAATAAAAACCGGAGTATGTGTGTTTACATTTATATATTCTGTAAGATGTATCTAGTCCCCTTTGTTGATTCCTACTGGATGTTTTGTGTTTAAGCGTCTTATCCAGTACGTTTCACGCAATTTACGTTCTGCGTCGGTCCAATTTGGATTGTGTTCGATGCATGTCAGAGACAAGTCGTTGAACGTGTGGCCTTCTGAACTGAAGTGTTCGGCCGCTGGTGACCTAGCAAACCTACGTAATTTACAATCGGAGTGATGGAGGTTAAATCGGAGGTTCAACGCCTGCTTTGTTTCACCGACATACTGTTTTTTTGATTTGCAAAAAACAGTATGTCGGTGAAACAAAGCAGGCGTTGAACCTCCGATTTAACCTCCATCGCTCCGATTGTAAATTACGTAGGTTTGCTAGGTCGCCAGCGGCCGAACACTTCAGTTCAGAAGGCCACACGTTCAACGACTTGTCTCTGACATGCATCGAACACAATCCAAATTGGACCGACGCAGAACGTAAATTGCGTGAAACGTACTGGATAAGACGCTTAAACACAAAACATCCAGTAGGAATCAACAAAGGGGACTAGATACATCTTACAGAATATATAAATGTAAACACACATACTCCGGTTTTTATTACTTCCCTTGATCCAATTTTCTCCATTTATATATTATTTTAGCCTTATTCAATTAACTTTGGAGTTGTTTTTGCTATATCCTGCAGTATCGATTCTTTGTCTTATGTATAGAAGTAGTGTTATTCACTCACATACTCTCTCTTCATAACTAATAATAAATGTCAGCGTACAATTTCACTTTAATCCAACCAGCAATGTTCTATTATTAGTACTTTTGTTACTTCCCTTGATCAAAATATCTCCATTTATTTAATTTAATTTGTTTAGCCTTAGTCATTGTTTTCACTAGCTTTGGAGTTGCTTTATACTTTATCCTGCAGTATCGATTTTAGGTTTAAGCTTTTGAGGTAGGGCTTGTGTTATCTTTTTCACATTTTTACTCTCTCTTCATAACTAAATGTCAGGGTACAGTTCTTCCCTCATCCAACCAGATATGTTCTTTTATTAGTATCACATTTGGCTCCAGAGTGTCTATTCAAAGAAAACAGTTTCTGCAACACTGCCAAACGGTAAGTTGTTTCTCAATGAGTTTTATTTAAACTGCCGTGTATTTTAGTGTTTTTTGTTTCGTATTTGTTATTTTCGTGTTTGTGTACTCCTGATGAAGGCGTTAGCCGAAAGCGTTTGAGTTTTTGTAAACTATAGCACTGTATAAATGTTTTTTTCCCCATCTATATATATATATATATATATATATATATATATATATAGAAGGAAGAAGATAGAAGAAAAAGATAGAAGAAAAATTGACATTAGGGAATAATCTAATTAAAAAATATGCTAGAGAAAGAGAGAATGATTTGTGAGTTAATTGTATATAAGGAAAATAGATAGTTTGGACACTTGAACTGGATACTACCCCTCGTGTTGCAAGGACCGACTAGGCCACACATCGAGTTTGACAATGAATCCAGTCTCATTAAACTATTCCCTAAATGCAAATTAAAATCTTTTGCTTGCTAAAATATACGTATGGACAGCTTCAACGATAGATGCATTTATTTCGTAAGACAGCGTTGTAATCCAAATCGTATACTGTTTAGCGATGCTGTGCATAGCGGTGCAATTGAGTTTAACAGATCAGCGCGTATATGGTTGTAAACAGAGCAAACTGAGAAGAAGTGTTGACCGTTTTCTATATTTCCACACGTGCATAATTGTGAGTCAACTATGTTTTTGAGAACAATATGATGGTTTAGAGAACTTTAAATTTATTTTAATTTATCAAATATTTACATTTACGAATAAAGTAATGCATGCAAACAAATATGGCAATCTACATGATTATTCTGTAGCCGAAAGTGTCATTTTGAACTTGGACATATTTCTTGAAAACAAGACAAAACATTTTAATTTATCAGCGCTGTTTAAATGAAATGCTGCCTTGTTTGTTAGAGCATATAACCTGTCGGCGATATCCGTTTAATCATATTTGTAATTTTGTTTTTCTGAGCGTGTTTTTGATTGACCGTGGGATTGTGAGTTTTTCGCGTTTCATTTAATCTCGCAC
>JAWPHD010014447.1:0-61244 GCA_037043455.1 Cyrtodaria siliqua
CTGCTGGATCGTGACCAACACTTTACAGATTTACCCTAATACTAATATCAGGGGCATTCCACCAGGATTTTCTTTACGGGATAAGTGGCATTTAATGGCGCGAGGGTGGGGTGGGTGCGGGAGGTGGGTACCCTCCTGCATGTCGATTTTTTTTAAATGTTTTGAAGTAAAATACGGGTTTTTGGCATACATCTGACACAATTTCAAATAACATGTTTTTAAAATATATCTACAGTCATGCCATAGATTAGTACATAGTTGACCATTTTTTTATACTTGTTTGTTTTTTGTTTTTTTGGAAAAGATGATGTACCATCACCTATATACATCGAATTTTTTTTATCTTTGTAAAACACTTCATTTGAATTTAAGCAGGAGTAATTACGTTATTTTTAAGTGAATAACATTTAAATAAAAAACTTGAAAACGCAGTGTCGTGTTTTTTAAGCATCGGAAATAAGGACTATCCGGATTAGTAATGAAATGCTCGAACATATTCGAAAACCAGCCATAACATCAGAGTTATCCCCTTGATTTAGTTGTAAAAAAATGATGTATTTTGCTGGTTAATAGACGATAGGGGCCTTCATTTGTGCCAGATTTCAGCAAAAGTTTGCAGGGGATGATCAGTAACCGAGGCTAGTTATGAGTTATAGTGCATGTCGTAAACATGTTGAATGATTTTTGGCAGAGTTATGGCCCTTATTGTCTAAATAGTTTGTATGGTGTTTTACGTCATTTTTCAACACAAATAAGGTTATATATGACGGGTGATTTTTGTAGTGGAGGCAGACCAACCACTTTTCCTCGTAGAACCAGTATCTAATGAAAGCTCGAACATATTCGAAAACCAGCCATAACATCAGAGTTATGGCTCTTATGGCTCTTGATTTAGTTAAAAATGCCATATTTTGCCTCTAAGACGATTAGGGCCTTCATTTTGATCAGATCGTTACCAAACTTTTAACGAGAATGTTAATATCTATGAAAGCTTGGACAAGTTCGAGAAACGCACTATATCGGAGTAGGAACAAGAGTTATGTGCCCTATGAATTATTGAAAAATGCCATTGTCAGCCTTGTGAACACTCTAGCGCCTTCATTATACCACAGCAAATGAAGTTTGAGAGAGGGTGTATAGGTTAAATACGTAAGATGAGTCTCCATGCCCTTCCATAGTAAAGTTAGTATGTTGACCAACTTGTTAAAATCTCAAACCCTTATTAGAATTCTGGGAAACTTTACTTTATCATGCTAATAAACATGTCTGCTATTAACATCAACAAGGAATAGGGGGTGAATATCTTCTAAGGAAACATTTCTTCAGCTGTATACTAACACCGGGGTCCCAAAGATCAAAGCTATGTTTACCCCTTACAATTTCATACCCTGTCTACTTTCACTTCTGAAATTTTACATCAAAAACTGTCAAAAACATGATGAGCTCCATTTTCCAAATATCAGCAACATGTCCAGAATACAGTTACAGCCAAAACATAACAGGAAACTGCACTAAAAAAAAAAGTTTTAAATTAAAAGAAGATTACCTCTCTTTAATACAGAACTACTTTCGACTGCACCAGGCGAGCTCACAATCCGGCTGATTTAGTGTAATAAGACCTATGGTAGGAGTCACTGTGGCGGGCAAGATATGGAATTGAAACTTTGCATACTTGATCAACCATGATAGTGTAGATTGTGGTTGACAACAATTTTGGGGTTTGGCTCGATCAAATTCCATGCAGAGTTATTGCCCTTGCACTTAGTCAAAATTGCTATATTCAGCATATGCAATCTTGTGGAGCAATACTTTACAGTTTTCAAGATATTGAAATGAAACTTTGTATACTTGATCAACATGAATTGTACAATACAGCCATATCTAATCCTTCTGTTACCCCATCCCCCCTTTCCCCACCTCCCCAACCCCACCCCACCATGGACACTATATGGCAACTTGGCGAGTAGAGCGATACAGGGCCCTCTTGGGTCTCTTTGTTTAGTATCAAGACACAGAGTGGTCCATGGAACACCGATCTAATTATGTATGTCAAAAGGCTGTCAGATTTACATTTCGCTCAATATTAACAGAGCTTTAGATAGTCAATTCCAGGCCTTACCAGAAAGTATTGATAAGTTAACATGTTCTTTTTCACTTTAACCAATTATTGTATATAATGTTTGAATTAAAATTGATATGAAAAAAGTCACCCACGTCATTCAAGTGTGTTTTCTTTAGCTCTTTTTGTAGCCGTTATTGGGCTATATTCCCAATGGCAAAAACATACTTTTTCTCCCAATTTTTGAGACAAAAATTCCCAATTGAGCATAGAAAAAAAAGAAAGAAAAAAAGGAGTGTGTTACTCATATAGAGGCCAGTTTCCGTCCAAGCCCAGTTGCTGTCATTCTCATTTAAAAAAAGTTTTTACACTGCAAATTACTTACGCGATGTCACTTAGTTGTCAGATGTTATAACTGAAGATTGGAAACAGGAAAAACAACCAAAAAGTAAATAAGCGGGTACAAAAACGAAAGGGATTTCTCCGAAAAATGTTGTTTACTTCCTTATATGGGCGTTGGGGATGAGCTGTGCGCATACCGCCGCATAATAAACTATTAAAAAAATAACACTGTTATGACTTCATATTTTTATCACTCTCTTCAGTGGACGCATGTTAAAATATACCGTGATTATATAGTTTAAACCAAAGAGAAGCAACTCGTACAACCTGTATCTGTTTGATTTACACAGAGTTACTGTAAATTGTCCGTCGTTGAACATTTACATTGACGTTACCAGGCTGATGCGCATTGTTATAACGATCGATGTGACTGATGGAACAATGCAAACGTGACTGATGGAACAATGCAAACATACCATTATTACAATGAAATTGTTGAATAGACTTGCAAACAAGTTTCGAATTCATATAAAGTTTACTGTATCTTGACCTAGTTAAATCTATCACTCGATAAAATACATTGACGGAAAACTGGGCTTGTAAACAAAATGAATTTCTCAAGTTTAGTCTATTGTATAAAAGGTCACATGCCACTTCCGATAATTTATATAAACAAAATTCTTTGGTATCAATATTTCCAGAAAGAGGTAACTTAATAGAAAAATAGAGTAAAATTGTCAGGATACACAGATTTGTCTTGAAAAATTAGTTTACGTTTACATAAGTGACGGAAAGTGGCCCCCGACGAGTACAGGTATGGAGTAGGGATCACTTCTACCTCGTGAACTGTAAATAGTACTTTATATAATAATGAATGGGTTTACTATATTGTTTTACCAGTTTTATGAAAAATCACCAAATTCCAAATGTGATGGTATGGTGGGTTATGTTTCTCAAAGAAGAGGAAAAAAACACTAATCATGTTATATTTGATCTGTTGACCTATTTTCTACAAGTGGTTGAGTATTCTTCTGTAAGTAGCAGTATCTTCTCTTTCAGATTTTTGGTTCCTATTCTGGCCGTTGCTGGTACATTATTTTCACTAGATTTGTAGCCAATCATGGGTATTGTGTGAATTGTAAAGAAGTTACATTTGTGGAATGTTTTGGTGAGTAGTTTTATTGGTAAATTGGACATACAAGATTTCAGGATTATGTCCTCTTTGTGAGATTGCGTTTGAAATAGATAAACATTAGAACTCAAATAAGTCCTTAAATCATTTTTACATGAAACTTCCAGTTGTAATATGTTTACATATTTATCTAGGCAGTGCTACCCATTAATTGTAAATACATACTTGATACATATGTGAATTGGTCTATACACACAACTCTTGAATATGACATAAGCTGAGTATGGATCATTACACACTTTTTGTATTTATTATTAAAGTATAGCCCTCTGTAGATAAAAGTGTAAACCTATTAAACTGTAAGTTACATGTAAAAATATCCAGGATTATCTGAGTTCTAACATTTGTATCTTGTTAATTAACTTCCAGATGGATTCCACAGAAGGGGCATAATCCTTAATATTGTACAAAAGTAATTTTTCCTCAAATATATATATATATATCTTGGTTCCTGCACTGCGTCTCGTGTGGTTCCTGTGGCCCCCGTTTGGTCATGGGGCAAATAATAGGGCCACTGCAGATCCCTTTGGAGGGGTAGGCAGAGGGGTAGAATCCCCCCAAATTCATGTTCATTTTATCATTTTTTGTTCATGTTCATTAAAGGTCTTCATCATGATCCCTGCATTGTTTCAGGTGCTATCTCGCTTGCATCAAAAGAGCAGTGGCAGAAAAACAATAACGTGGCTCCAGCGTAAATGGAGTTTCTACGATAGAATTTGCAGCAACTCTGCAGTTCAGGGTGAGAAGGTTCTAGGCCCACTTTCCATATTTTATCTCGATGTACATGGAAGATGAGCCTGGCATGTTCATGCCTGTTAGGCACCATATAACCTTTTCATGTGTCGGTGCGCCTTAAAACCCCAATTCAATTCTAATTTCACCCCAAGAAGACAGACACATGAATCTAAATGGATTAAAAGTGCTCCAGATAAGCACATTATTTCAGTATTGAAAAATAAATAAGGAGTGAAATTAGCATTTAAAAGTTTTCCATTTAATTTTTGTATTAAAGATGAATGGCCACCCTTTTTGTAGTATTATCAATTAACAAATTTAAATCTTAAACTTCATATGAACATTTCTTTATAGTCCTAGAGAGAAACATATATTTAAATCTGCTACTACGTTGTATGTAAACATAAGTATTATTTGCATGACGTAGATACTACTTTTACCACTGCGTGACTGCACGGGGAAATGAGGTAAAGCTGAATTGTATACAACTATTGCCAGATAATTGATAAATACATTTACCTGTGGATTAATTTACCTGTTCAAAGTTTTCTACGTCATCAAATTAAATCTTATTTTAGCTTTTCAGAGATATTTCAGTGTGTGAATTGTAAATATCTATTGTTGTATATTGATTTTGATTTAAATAAACATAAACATGTGCATGAAACCAAAGTAGAATTGTTCTTCATACTATCAGCAATGCTGCTCTGTTTGGCGAGTGAAATATCCTTTGACAAGAAAGTTAATCTGTAGCACCAGAGAAAAAGTCTGTCTGCCATATTTTGCGATGTTTATGACATCCCATATTTCAGAACCATATTGGTTGATGATGTCATCAGCGGAGTTTGTCATCGTTCAGCTGTTCTGTGTGGCTGGTTTCTACATCACGCGGCGCTTGAATGAGATAAGCACGCTAGATTCTGTTCGGCGATCACAGAAGAGGGACTTGTGGTGGTATGTATCAGCTTCTAATGTCTTCATGGATGGGTTAATGCTATTTATGGACAGGTTTTTGCTATTTATGACTGGGTTAATGCTATTTATGGATGTGTTTATGCTATTTATGGACAGGTTTATGCTATTTATGGCTGGGTTAATGCTATTTATTGATGCATTTATGCTATTTATTGATGCGTTTATGCTATTTAATGATGGGTTTATGCTATTTATTGGTGGGTTTATACTATTCATGGATGAGTTTATGCTATTAATTGATAGGTTTATGCTATTTATGGATTTGTTTATGCCATTCATGGATGGGTTTATGCTGTTAATTGATGGGTTTATGCTATTTATGGATGTGTTAATTTTATTAGCTTGACTATTCGAAGAATAAGAGAGCTTACGGTATGTAATCACCCCGGCGTTGGCATTGGCGTCGGCGTCCCACATCAAGGTTTGCGTGTAAGCTGTGTTTACAAGTCTATATCTCTTACATTTCTTATCCTAGCACAACCAAATGTGTTCATGGGCTTCCTTATAGCATTATTTTAAGGGCTGCATAAGCATTTTTGGTTCCTGTAACCCATGGGCTCCAATGGAACCTAAATTATGATAGCCCATAAAATGTGTCCCATTTCACATCAAATTTTGCGTGTAAGCTGTGTTTACAAGTCTATATCTCTTACAATTCTTACCCTAGCACAACAAATTTGGCCATTAGCTTCCTTATAGCATTATCGTAAGGGCTGCTTAAGTAATTTTGGTTCCTGTAACCCCTGGGCTCCCATGGAACCCAAATTTTGATAGCCCTTAAAATATGTCTGTTTCACATCAAATTTTGCGTGTAAGCTGTGTTTACAGGTCTATATCTCTTAGATTTCTTGTCCTAGCTGAACTAAATTTTGGAATGTATGTTGTAAAGGGTTGGATAAGTAATTTTGTCTTCTGCAAAAATTGTGATGGCCCATAAAATGTGCAATAAAGGCAGATCTAGGTTTGCATGTAAGCATGTATATATCTATAATTTTGGTTTGGGATTTGTTATAGCATTATGCATCTTATTACTTCACCCATATTGAGGCATGGGCTCCCGACTCCCCATCCCACCCCCCACCCCCACTCCCTTCCACAGTTTTTTTTTTTTTTTTTTTTTTTACATATTTCTGTGTTGTTTAAGTCAATTCTTTCACATATATGTTGCCCCCCTCCCCGCCCCCTCCCCCGCCGCCTCTCCCCCCACCCACCCCACCCACCCCCCCAGTTGAAACTTTTTTTTTTTTACATATTTCTGTGTTGCTTTTGTCAATTCTTACACATATATGTTTCCCCCTCCCCGTCGCCACCCTCCACATCCCCCCCCCCCCCCCCCCCGCCTCTCACCCCCCCCGCCTCTCACCCCCCCCACACTTGAAACTTTTTTTTTACATATTTATGGCTCCCCCACACAAAGTGTGGTAGGGGAGCCATGTTGATTTTGTGCTTTCTGTCTGTAGGTCTGTCTGTCTGTCTGTGTCACAAACGATGTCCGATCAATAACTAGAGAATGGTTGGACCTAGGGTCCTCAAACTTGGAAGGTTGGTTGGTCATGACAAGTAGATGACCCGTATTGATTTTGGGGTCACTAGGTCAAAGATCAAGGATGCGGTGACATTGACTATCAAAACGATGTCCGATCAATAACTAGAGAATGGTTGGACCTAGGGTCCTCAAACTTGGAAGGATGGTTGGTCATGACAAGTAGATGACCCCTATTGATTTTGGGATCACTAGGTCAAAGGTCAAGGTCGGGGTGACATTGACTATCAAAACGATGTCCGATCAATAACTAGAGAATGGTTGGACCAAGGGCCCTCAAGCTTGGAAGGATGGTTGGTCATGACCAGTAGATGACCCCTATTGATTTTGGGGTCACTAGGTCAAAGGTCAAGGTCACAGTGACATTGACTATCAAAACGATGTCCGATCAATAACCAGAGAATGAAAATATGGTTGGATCTAGGGTCCTCAAACTTGGACGGATGGTTGGTCATGACCAGTAGATGACCCCTATTGATTTTGGGGTCACTAGGTCAAAGGTCAAGGTCGCGGTGACATTGACTATCAAAACGATGTCCGATCAATAACTACACAATGGTTGCACCTGGGGTCCTCAAACTTGTAAGGATGGTTGGTCATGAAAAGTAGATGTCCTATTGATTTTGGGGTCACTAGTTCAAAGGTCAAGGTCGTGGTGACATTTGACTATCAAAACGATGTCCGATCAATAACTAGACAATGGTTGGACCTAGGGTCCTCAAACTTGTAAGGATGGTTGGTCATGACCAGTAGATGACCCCTATTGATTTTGGGGTCACTAGTTCAAAGGTCAAGGTCGTGGTGACATTTGACTATCAAAACGATGTCCGATCAATAACTAGACAATGGTTGGACCTAGGGTCCTCAAACTTGGAAGGATGGTTGGTCATGGCCAGTAGATGACCCCTATTGATTTTGGGGTCACTAGGTCAAAGTCGCGGTGACCTTGACTATCAAAACGATCCCCGATCAATAACAAAACAATGTCCGATCAATTAGAGAATGGTTGGACCTAGGGTCCTCAAACTTGGAAGGATGGTTGGTCATGACTAGTAAATATTACTGATACAGATAGTAGATACAGTCACAGGGATATTGAATATCAAAACGATATCAGATCAATATAGAACGGTTGGACCTAGAGTCGTCAATTATGTCTGTTCGGGTGAGTGGGGGAGCCATACGTTTTTGTCCCATGGACAATAACAATTTCTAGTTCTTTGTTGTTTTAGTCAATTCTTACACATATGTGTTGCCGTCCCCCCTCCCATCCCCCTCCCCCCCCCCCCCCCCCCCCCCCCCCCCCCACCACACCCGGTTGATTTTTTTTTTGTTTTTACATATTTCTGTTTTGCTTTTGTCAATTCTTACACATATATGTTGCCCCCTCCCCGCCCCCTCCCCACCCCCTCCCACTCCCCCGCCTCCCCCCCCCCCCCCCCCTTGAAACTTTTTTTTACATATTTTCTTTGTTGTTCTAGTCAATTCTTACACATATATGTTGACATATTTTTTTTACATATTTCTGTGTTGTTTTGGTCAATTCTTACATATAGCTCCCCCCCCCCCCCCCCCCAACCCAATCTAATTTTTTAACTCTACTGGCCAAGGGCCAGCAGAGCTTATGGGATGCTGTGTTGTCCGTCGTCCGTCTGTCGTCCGTTAACTTTTCTTCAAACGACTTCTCCTCAGAAACCGCTTGGCTAATTTTGACCAAACTTCACATGGATGATCCTTAGATGAATGCTTTTTAGATTTGTTAAAATTAGGTCAGCGCTACATCCAAGATGGCTGCCATTACCATATACGGTCGAAACCTTAAAAAATCTTCTTCTCCAAAACCGCTGGACAGATTTCAACAGTTTTTCTTTTAAAATGATCGCCAACGCCTAGCTTATCAAGTTTGTTCAAATAAAGTCCCCGGGGTCAAAAATGGCCGTGCCCCGGGGGTCCAATGTTTGTATATTGAGGTTTTGCATGTTTTTCATATAAACATATAGGAAAAAACTTTAAAAAATCTTCTTCTCTGAAACCACAAGGCACAGAGCTCTCATGTATTAGCATCAGCTTATGGTCCTCTACTAAGTTTGTTCAAATGGTCACCCTGGGGTCAAATTTGTCCCCGCCCCGGGGGTCACAGTTTTACATAGACTTATATAGATTTTTTTTTTTAAAAATCTTCTTCTCGGAAACTACAACAGCCAGAGGTTTGATATTTTGCATTACTATAAGCTTATGGTCTTTTACCAAGTTTGTTCAAATGGTGACCCTGGGGTCACATTTGGCCCCGCCCCAATGGTCACATGTTTTATATAGACATGTATAGGGAAAAACTTAAAAAATCTTCTTCTCTGAAACTGCAAGAGCCAGAGGTTTAATATTTTGCATTTGCTATAAGCTTGTGGTCCTCTACCAAGTTTGTTCAAATGGTGACCCAGGGGTCACATTTGGCCCCATCCCGGGGGTCACAGTTTTACATAGGCTTGTATAGGGAAAAACTGAAAAAAATCTTTTTCTCTGGAACCACATGGCACAGAGCTCTCATGTATTACATGTAGCATCAGTTTATGGTCCTCTACTAAGTTTGTTCAAATGGTGACCCTGGGGTCAAATTTGTCCTCGCCCGAGGGTCACAGTTTTACATAGACTTATATAGGATTTTTTTTTAAAAATCTTCTCGGAAACTACAAGATTTTTTTTTTTGATTTTTTTTTTTTTTTTTTTTATAAATTTTTTTTTTTTTTTGATTTTTTTTTTGATATTTTTTTTTTTTTTGATTTTTTTTTATTATTATTTTTTGATTTTTTTTAAAATTTTTATTTTTTTTTTTTTTTTTTTTTTTTATTATCTCTACTGGCCAACTTGGAAAACCAGCCAGATCGGACCAGTAATGGCGGAGTTATGGCTCTTGATTTAGTTAAAAATGCTATATTTTGCCTCTTTAAGACGATAGTCAGTCGCTTCATTGATGTCATGAGAGCCATATTAGCCAGTAGAGCATCCACAGGCCCTCTTGGGCCTCTTGTTTTATTTTGTTTTACCATATTCATGTGTTGTTTTGGTCAATTCTTACACATATATGTTGCCCTCCCCACCCACCGCCTCTACCACATCCCCACTTAAACTCATTTTTTTTTTTTTACGTATTTTTGTGTTGTTTTGGTCAATTCTTACATAGCTTCTTACACATATATGTTGCCCTCACCACCCCCACTCCCCCCACTCCCCCCACTAACCACCCCCACCTCTCTACCACCCCCATCCCGCACCGCACTCAAAACTCTGAATTTTTAAAAAAAAATTATTTTTTTACATATTTCTGTGTAGTTTTGATCAATTCTTACACATAGTTATGTTGTGCTCCCAACCCCAACCCACATTGTTGTAGCCTTGTTTTCTGATGGTATATACTAGCTATAAATTTATTATTCTCTGAAAAATCGAATAGTCAAGCTGCGCTGTTCTCCGACAGCTCTTGTTTATTTATGCATTTATGCTATTCATGGATGGGTTTACGCTTTTATGGATGGGTTTATGCTATTTAAAGATGGGTTTGAGTGGTATGTTTGATCCTATTTATGGTTGAGTGGTATGTTTGATCCTATTTATGGTTGAGTGGTATGTTTGATCCTATTTGTGGTTGAATGGTAGGTTAATCCTATTTATGGTTGAGTGGTAGGTTTAATCCTATTTATGGTTGAGTGGTATGTTTGATCCTATTTATGGTTGAGTGGTAGGTTTGATCCTATTTGTGGTTGAGTGGTATGTTTGATCCTATTTATGGTTGAGTGGTATATTTGATCCTATTTATGGTTGAGTGGTATGTTTGATCCTATTTATGGTTGAGTGGTATGTTTGATCCTATTTATGGTTGAGTGGTATGTTTGATCCTATTTATGGTTGAGTGGTAGGTTTGATCCTATTTATGGTTTAGTGGTATGTTTGATCCTACTTATGGTTGAGTGGTAGGTTTGATCCTAATATGGTTGAGTGGTATGTCTGATCCTTTTTGTGGATGAGTGGTAGGCTTGATCCTATTTATGGTTGAGTGGTATGTTTGATCCTATTTATGGTTGAGTTGTATGTTTGATCATATTTGTGGTTGAGTGGTATGTTTGATCCTATTTATGGTTGAGTGGTATGTTTGATCCTATTTATGGTTGAGTGGTATGTTTGATCCTATTTGTGGTTGAGTGGTATGTTTGATCCTATTTGTGGTTGAGTGGTATGTTTGATCCAATTTATGGTTTAGTGGTATGTTTGATCCTATTTATGGTTGAGTGGTAGGTTTGATCCTATTTATGGTTGAGTGGTATGTTTAGTCCTATTTATGGTTGAGTGGTATGTTTGATCCTATTTATGGTTGAGTGGTAGGTTTAATCCTATTGATGGTTGAGTGGTAGGTTTAATCCTATTTATGGTTTAGTGGTATGTTTGATCCTATTTATGGTTTAGTGGTATGTTTAATCCTATTTATGGTTTATTGGTAGGTTTAATCCTATTTATGGTTGAGTGGTATGTTTAATCCTATTTATGGTTGAGTGGTAAGTTGGATCCTATTTATAGTTGGGTTTAATCAGAGGTACAACTGTGGACAGTTATTATTCAGAGGTCATCGGCAAGATGCCTATATGTGGCATTATGTTATACTCCATTCATCCTGAATGGAGTATAAAGTAATGTCGCCCGTGGGTATCCGACGATGAGTGTAATATAAGACAATGGCAAATACACTGAAACAGAAGAAAAACTGAATAAGTAAATAGAATAATATATAAATAAAACTATAGAGAAAGTAAAGGAGGTACGTGTATTATGAGAAATAGTAGTTATCCCCAATTGAAATTACAGTCAGTTTAACCATTATTTCTATATTTTCAGTATAGTTGTGGTGTTCGAGATATCTGCCTTGATTGGTATGCTGTATGATTTAACCCTCAGATTAGGTAAGTGTGATTTAGAAATGAATGTTCAAGGTCACGTGATGATTTTGACAGTGTTTTATATATCGTCTGCAATTAGTACTGTACTGCTGGTAAGTGGGTAAGGCATGACACGTTCTTGCAGTCACAATGCCCAGAGAAACAGCAGGCTTGAAAGAATATATACAACTCAAATTTTGCTAATGATCACTTTTTTGCTGTCTAAATTTCTTGCGGAAATAAATAGCATTATTTCTAATTTACATGAAATTATTTAGGGCAGTGTATGGTCATGTGATCTCATGACTTGATACAAATTGTGGAATTGTTGAAGTATCAATGAAATTAATATCGTTAACTTATTGTGAATTAATTTCTAATAAAATTATATGGAAGAATAAAAGTGATCCTTAGCAAATTTTGAGTAGTATATTACAAAGGATACAAGCGACAATCGACGCGTAAAGCCTGCATATGTATTGACGTGATATATTTCTTGCATACCAGACATGGATTTAAGTGTTTTATTTATACAGAATGTTGTGCAGTGTTTGTCAGGAGAGTGGCCTCCCTTGTTTAATGATATCATTGTTTTATAACCTGTATATGTCTATGTATTTCAGTTGGAGACACTAGCGAAGGATGCAGCGCAGTATTTGTAAGTATCAACACAAATAGTGTGTGTGGGGAATATCTCAGCTGTATAATATGGCAGAATATCTCAGCTGTATAATAAGGGGGGAGTATGGCGGCTGTATAACACAGAAATATCTCGGCTCTGCAGTATTTGTAAGTATCAACACAAATAGTGTGTGGGGGTGAATATCTCAGCTGTATAATATGGCAGAATATCTCAGCTGTATAATATAGTATATATAACACGGGCGGGAATATCTCGGCTGTATAACACGGGGGAATATCTCAGCTGTATAACACAGAAATATCTCAGCTCTGTAATACAGGAAATAGCTGTATAGCACGGAGGAATATCTCTGCTCTTTTACCCTTGAATAACATAGGAATATCACAGACCCATTTTCTAATTTGTAAATATTAATCAGTGTTTACCGGAAAATACTGATTTGCTAGGCAACTTTGTTCAAATCTTGCTGGTTAAATGTTTGGAAATGAAATGGACAGGGATTTTTTGTTCATCATTGTTATATACATGTATATATTTAAGTGTTTTAGATTGCATTTCTATTTTAAGGTTCATATCCAACCCTGAATATGTTAATTTGGTATCTGTTTTAATGTTAATTGGATATTTTGCTGATGTTATTTTGATCATTCTCTTTCCTTTACAGAGACATGCTCAGGACCTTTTTTCAGCAATTTTCCTTACATTTATGGTGAGTGTTACAGAACAGCTCTTCAATCTGCATATTTATATGTATGTATGTATGTCTGCCTGCATGCGTGTGGGTGCGCATTCTTACATACGTGTTTTGTTGGGGGTGTGCATGTATATGTGACTTCTCGCCAGGGCTCCGGAAATTGCCTGTTTCACCGGTTCCAGACCGAAAAGTGGACACCAGACCAATTGAAATTATCAAAAACCCTAGTACTAGTATTTCAACAGCTCAATATGAGAGCTTGTGTTTACCTCAGGCGTCGGCATCCAGTTAAATTTGTTTGTTTTGGGATTGGTCATACATTTATTGGGTTTGGAATCAGTAGGTCAAGGTCACAGTCAAATTACGTGTGGAATCAGTAGGTCAAGGTCAAAGTCAACTTACGCTTCTCCCTTAAAGCTGCATTAACCGTATCTTTTAGCTTATAAAACACAAAATAAATACGTTAACAAACGTTACACAACTACCATTATTGAATATTTGCTAAATAGAAGCAAGATGTTCTGACGGAATTCAGTAGCAGTAAAAAAAAACGTATCACTTCGTGGGATTGAACTCAAAACCCACATGCAGCGTCTCCGTGGCCGAATGGTTAATGATGTTGCATTGTGAACTTTCGCCTTTCACCGCTGCTGGTTTGAATCCCGCTGGGAGCTCGACTTTTTAAGTGAGGAAGTGTCAATTCTTACGGATGGCGGGAACTGGCTCCAGGAAAAGTGGGTCATCTGCCTCCACTACAAAAAATTGACCATCAAAATTAATATAACCTTGCATGTGTTGAAAATGACGTAAAACACCATACAAACAAACAAACCAAGCCCACATTCAGTTTACACTTGTGGATTTTAAAGACGAACGCGTTCTCAGTTGAGCTACACAGGACGGTTACGTGATGTAAGACATACTGGAATCAAAACCTAATGCGCTAATGGATGTCACTTGAGCAAAAGAAATGTAAATTTTGTAGTTCCAGCGATGTTTACAAACAATAAAAAAAACTTAGAAAATAAAACTAACATAGGACAAGGTATGATAAAGGGATATTTTGGCCCCCAATATATTCAAAATGCAAAATAATAATATTTACATAGAATCTTTTGTGCATGTTGAAGTAAATTGATCATATTCTATCTTCAAAATATATTTTTATTTATTTTATCTGTCTAGAAGAATTAATAGGTTCTCAAAAAATGGCATTTTTGGTAATTTTGTTATATTTTGTAGATTTTGGACCTATCTGGGCAAGATTTTTATCCTAAAAATATAGAGCGCACCTCCGAGCACACACAGTTTTTTGGCTGATGATGCATCCCTATCAAGTACCTGTTTCAACAAAAAATCAGCTGTGCTCGAGGGTGCGCTCTGTATTTCCAAGACCTAAAACTGATCGAAAACTGCTGAAAATGAACAAAAATGTCATTTTTTGAAAGAAAAGGCCTTGTTTGTGGGGCTCTTAAACTCATTTAGAGCCTTCAAACATACTTGTAATAAGTTTTAATATTGATTCAGTTCATTTGTAGCTAAATCAGATGTTCAAAACTTGTGCATTAAAACTTTCAATATTGGGGGCCAATTTTGCCCCTTATCATTAGACCTAGTCCTTTATTACTACATACTTATTTGAGTCGATGTCCATGTGTCGATGCTTGTGTTTCCATGTGTACATTTCGCTGAATAAAAATCAGTAATTTATTATGCTCAATATATGCTTTACTTAGGCCATGCAAAAAAATAGTTGTGTTTCAAGTTCCCGACCGACCCTATATTTTGTCCCAACCCTGACTTTTTTTACCCCTGTTTCAAAAAAAAAAAGAAAAAAGAGAAAAAAATACGATCTCTTGTGCCGTGATGATGACGATATTGCTACCTACATATTGGTGCCGATATTATCGGGGAGGTTCATCTACAATATTACTGTCACCGGTTCTGTATGTATTTTTCCTAGCAACACATCTTCATGTGATGAAATAAAGTCCATTTTGGAGCAATTTTAAATTATATATATTAATAGATACATCCTTGAGGCCCTCAAAATAGAGTTTAGAATTATCTGGTTATAATTTCTACATTTGTGTAGTTAAAAAATAAAAAATAAATTGACCTACCTACCCTATTTTTTTGGAGCAGGCAACCTGAAACACAACTTTTTTTTCTTGGCCTTGCTTACTTAGACGGTCCCTTTAAGATTAGTTTGGCTAAGTATCTCAAGTTTTACCTGTACCATAGTGGAGTACTTATCTTTATTAAGTCCATGTTTCACTTAAGTTGTTGCTTTCAATGTGTTTTGAAGGTATTTTAATAACTCGAATATGATTGTTCTTTGCACACTTTCTCTTTACATAACTCTCTGTGACAGGTGTCCAAGTTGCTGCTGCCAATATGGGTGATGTGGTTTGTGTTCCAACCCATGCCTCAGGTTGTCGTGGTGGATGATGACCTCATTCCCGCCCTCAGTGACGATGGCGTAAGTATTTTACAACCAAATAGTGTTAACAGTTCATGAAATTACAATTTTTTTTTAGCTCATTTCATTCTATATATCATTTTTTCAAGCCTTTTTTTTGTTGAAGAATTACGGGTAGTATTGCTTTTCTGACACCATTACATCAACCTTTATACAGTTCATTATAACCAGGTTACAATTGTATTTCTTGTATTTTTAAAACATCGCATGTAGAAAAATGTTATTGAAGGATAATGTAGGTAGTTCTATTAATGCATTGAAATTACGCCAAGTCTCTGTCATTATTTCTATCCTAGTAATTATTTTAAAAAAACTGCACAAACGGAGGGAGACACTTCCCACAACTTCCCCCATCTGGACCATCGGTCTCATTGCTTGCACTTCGTAACAACCAGTTTTTACCCAAATCATGCAGTGGCATGCAATGTATGATAGGGTTAAAAGCTGGTCTTCACAAAAACAACAACATTTCTTGTCTTGAAGGCTAAATGGTATCTGGGCAGTGTTACGACACATCATGCCGAGGCTACTTGTTCCATTCAATGTCTTGGCATAATAATTGCCCAGTCCGACACTAGGTTTTACACAGAATCTCGAAATTTACTCCCATGACTGAAATACTCCCATCTGCATCGTCGATAGTGGGGATACTCGATAGTATAACATGTGCAGCTTTTTTCTTAAGGATTTAAAATGAAAACAGTTTCTGAAAGAATGACATGCTGTGTATATTATCTTCCAGAATTCTGCGTTTAGTACAAACACCGATGAACAATATCGCCAGTTGTTTCATCCCAATGAAGGCTATCAAAGTCTAGCGTATGACACGCCGACTACGCGCTCTCCAGCTAACACCCCTACAGATCCTAGTGGCATGGCTAACTTTGCTAATGGCGGAACAACTGACATGCCCAATGGCAATGTTTACAACGGTCTAGGGACGATACAAGAAGAGGCTAATTCGCGACAGCAGACGCCAACAATCAGTTCTACCTCTCAGGCAAATCCACATTCTCTGTTGCAAGCAAAAACAAGCCCTATTCAGAATGTGCAAAAAGTAACGGATAAGCAGTCAATGGGTGCTGCACGGACCGGGTTGCCTAGCGAGGCAGAGAATGTACCCAAGTTCTCCATTCAAGGCTCTGACGGAGATATGGATGCCTCACCATCACCAAAAGGCAAATTCTACATTTGAAACTGCTTGTATGTGATATTGTGGTATATTAAAACGTCATGGCAATTTGTTCTAACAACTGTTTTTAACTGCACGCAACTTTTACACGTGCGCTTTACATTGTATCTGCTGATTGTAGCTGTATAAAAATGCAATAGTATTACATACTGCGTCTACCGTTTTATATTTGCTGTTTTATATATTTGATAGTGTGTTTATCTTGTTTATAGGCCTGTTTTTACTTTGGTGGACTTTGAATCTGGAAGCCTGACTGGCACCATTTTCTGTATGTCTGTCTGCTAGACTTTCTCCATAGACTGTCGTTGGATGTGGACATAAATCCTACAGTCCCGTGTTGTGGAGTTTATCCTCTGAACAAGTTAAAGAAGCGTAGGAATTCCTTTGAAAGATAGGTCACTTCCTGGATTCCTCAGTATCCTTTCCTCTCCCTGGGGCAGAAGGTTCTAGGACCATTCTGCATATTTTATCTCGATGTAAATGGAGAGTGGGCCTGGAATGTTCATTCCTGTTGGCACCATATAACCCTTTTATGTGGGTGCACCTCTAAACCCCAATTCAGCTCCTAATTCAATCCATTTTTGCCAAATTTTCCGGCATCACATCAGGGAGAGTGGACTTCCAAATCAGGAAGATTTACGAAACGCCATGAAACCATCACATTTTTTCAATTATTTAATAGAAATGGATATATTTCTTTAGGCGAGAAATCATGTTGCGCGTAACTCTTGTTTTTACTTATCCTACTATTAACTTTGCTATTTGCTGAGAGTGCATTCACCTTAAACATTTCCCATAAGCCTGTATAAAAGTCACAACTGTTACTTCATTTCTAATTTTATTTTGTATTTCATAATCTATACTGTATGTATATATATAAAATAGATGAAAACAAATAACAGTATAGGCATTAGGCCATAATAAATTAATTGCTAAAAAAACATGCTTTTACACCGATTTTCCAAACTGCATTGATCAAAAAGTGTTGGTTTCGGCAAAATCCTCTATTTAGAATAAAACAAGCTGATGCAATCAACCACCTGTTGATTGGTGTAGTTAGCGTTAATTATCGGCATCGCACCTATAATCCTCAATTTATGTTGTACTAGTAGGTCCATGTTTTCATAACAAGGTGATAATTTGCGAAACGCGATTGTTTACCCGGCCATAGCCTATTTCAATAAATATTGTGTGTCGCGAGACGCTAGATGTATTTTCATTGATTGACCCCGCCGTGATCGATTTGACACACGACAGCTGTGAACTCATTGTTTGACACGCGCTAAACAGATGCTGTATTTTACAAATTGCAGGCAGTCAACCATACTCGGCAAATAATTTCCGGGAGATTTTGAGCGGCTTCCGTGTGCTCGGTGAATCAATGGCAAATCCGGTAGCCTACCGGAGAATGCGGGAGATTTGGCATGTATGTCAATCTCTCTCGGGTAGTTCTTAATAAGGTTAATAAGATAATGCAGTAATACTCTGTTTAATATAGGAATATGGTCTTTAATCTAGTTTCCACGTTTCCAAGAATCTTTATATGCTATTACATTTATTGCTAGAGAGTTCACTTATATAGCAGAGGGTAACTTAAAGGGACACTTGGCAATCTTGAGTTTTTAAAAACTCATGGCATCCCTTTAGTTTTTATACATAAATTGCATTTGTTTAATCATTAATATTATAAGTATAGTATAAAAGAAATTATTTGTGCATACTAATAACTTTTGATTAAATTCCCCTCATTATATATTTAAACCTATAAGAAGAACTGAAAACATATAAAAAAAAAATCTTTATATGCAAGCAGGTGTAAAGTCAAAATGATTCTGGAAAAATAAATCAAGGCGCTAGTTTTAATTCTTGATAACAACCTCAAGATTGCAGTGTGTCTCTTTAAAGTAAAAAAAGCAGAAGATATAACAGTTGCTTTGAACCCTCAAAATCGTTCTCTATATCTCAGGAAATTAGGTAGGAATAAGAATGGGGAATAACTGTCCGGCCATTTGTTTGTCAACTTGTCTTCCCTGTAAATTCATGCCTGAAAGTTTGTGAATTAGATTTGAAAAAGGATTTACATGTAATTAAAACACCTAACTTTAACTGTAAAAATAAAACCCACTTTTTTCTTGCAAACCTGATAAGGATATTCGCATTTTACTTTAATAAATGTTTGTTTGCAAAATGACGTCATACAACTGCTGATTTCTTCCTACAAGTGTAAGATGTTTGTAGCTTGTGACGCATAACTTGTCAATAGGTATGCATGAGAAAGAATCAGTCTTGGGTTCAGATAGGGAAATTCCATCCCTCGGTATAACTGTTTTAATCGGAAACTTGGAAGAGCCTCGGTTCACATAAAACCAGTTGTACCTCGTGTTGGTTTAATCATATTTTATTTCAACATTTTTTACAACATATATATACTGGTACAGTACATAATTAATAGGATTGGAACGAAAGAAAAATCTTATAGAGTTCCTCTCCTTACCTCGTCCAGATCTTCACCGGATACCCATTGGAAGAGCCTCGGTTCCAGTACAACCAGTTGTACCTCGTGTTGGAATTCCAGATCTTCACCGGATACCCATGAAACATTATTATAATCCAGTCTGTATATTCCCAATCATTATGCAAGATGACATTACTTCCCTTTGATTACTTAGAATTGTTTCATTCTCAAATAACTTTACCATAATTGCTCTTGTGTACCATATACCCCCGTTTAAATGCCCCAGGAGACCATGAATCTTACAAAAGGGAGGCATTTATATGAAGCCATTTTAACAGAAAAACCAAATTCGTAATTGGGTATAAATGAAATGTAAAACTGCTAGTAAGAATGATAACAGAGTATACTTATAAAATGCTTCAAATTGATTTGCGACTTTTAACGGCAACTCCTAATATAGCACTGGTGAGTTTTTCTTCTTTAGAAAATAGTGGGGGGGATGGGGAGCATTTAAACGGGGGTATATGGTATTAAATACATGCCAGTCGGTTTCAAGTTCTGTTTGTTGATATTGTTGTAAGCAAATGTGTATGAGTTCTGAATGAACATTTCTATGGCTTTTTGCCCTTTGTTGACATTTATATGTTGGCACTTTGGATTTCCGGGCATTTTTTGGCCTAACCAGTTAAGCCTTTGTGTATATATATATATATAAGATTATTTTTTTTCCGTATATTTGCATTAATGTTTGCATTTAAAAGCAGATCTGAGAAGAATGTTGTTGTTTTAAATACCTGTATTATAGTCCTACCCCACTTTACTGAAATTTAATCGGTGTTTATGAATTAATTTTTTTTAAAAATGTATGAAAAATGTAACATTATTGCGCGAGTTTTAGTTATTATTATCAATAGTGAATAGTTGTTTATTCATTTTCTTTCATTTGCTATATGGCTCCAGCGTAAATGGAGTATCTACAATAGAATTTGTAGCAACTCTGCAGTTCAGGGTGAGAAGGTTCTAGGCCCGTTCTTCATATTTATCTCGATGTACATGGAGGATGAGTCTGGCATGTACATTCCTATTAGGCGCCATATAACCTTTCATGTGTTGGTGCGCCTTAAAACCCCAATTCAATTCAATTCATTTGCTATATGTTATATAAAAATAAAATTATGTTATTTTGCTAAGTTTGTGACGGAATGAATCCTGGGACAACCTAAAAGCAGCTTTAATTTAGAATGGCATTTAAAGGGACACGTGGCAATCTTGAAGTGTTGATGAAGTATTAAAATAAGCATCTGAATTTATTAATCCAGTGACATTTTGTCTTGAAACCTGCTTGCAAATATTTAAATAGGAATTTTAGTCTTCATTTTGGGCCCCGTTTGTCTCTGGGGCAAAGAATAGGGCCACTGCAGATCCCGTTGGAGGGGTAGGCAGAGGGGTAGAACCCCCCCACCCCTCCAAATTCATGTTCATTTTATATTTTTTTATTCATGCTCATTAAAGGTCTTCATCATGACCCCTGCATTGTGTCAGGTGCCATCTCGCTCAAATCACTAGAGCAGTGGCAGAAAAATAATAAACGTGGCTTGAGCAGAAATGGAGTGTCTACAATAGAATTTGCAGCAACTCTGCAGTTCTGCAGGTGAGAAGGTTCTAGGCTCATTCTCCATATTTTATCTCGATGTAAATGGAGGATGAGTCTGGCATGTTCATTCCGGTTAGGCGCCATATAACCTTTCATGTGTTGGTGCGCCTTAAAACCCAATTTAATTTTGTTAATTATTCTACCATAGGTTTAAATATATACTCAGTTGCAAAAGAAACTGGACAGTTTGAAAATTTTACTTTACACCCTATGCTCTTTATCAAGCGACAGTCCCTTAATGATTCGACCTGTTGAAAAACAAATGAAAACATGATATTGGCAATGGAATGATAAAAACTTTGGTACCAAACATGGCATATTCATTTTGGAACTTGTCAATTTAATTCTAAAAAAACTTTATACAATTAAATCTAAACAAAACTCAAGTGTCAACTTTCTTTTGCAACTGAGTATAGTATTGTTGCAGTATAATCAACAGTTAATAATACACAAAAACAAATTGCTTTATACTAATCTTTTAATTAATATCAATGATTGAACAGATGACAGTTATGTAGAAAAACTAACGGGACGCCTTGACTTTTTAAAAATTCCAGATTGACGCGTGTCGCTTTGATATATGTTGATGATATTTATTGGCTGGCATTTTTGGGAGTTTGTCTCGTGTTTTTAAAGGGACACATGGTAATCTCAGGGTACATATCAGGCTTTGAAATTAACTCGCGTGACTTTATTTATTTATTTATTCCAATGAACTTGCTGAAAATATTCAAATATCGGAAATAAAAAATGGAAATATTATTTATCTTTGTTATTTTTACCATAATGAAGAGTTAATTATGCTTCAATACCTTCATTTATACCGAAAAAAAGGAATAATTTTAAATATATGAAATTTGCGTAAATGGAGTGTCTACAATAGACTTTGCAGCAACTCTGCAGTTCAGGGTGAGAAGGTTCTAGGCCCGTTCTCCATATTTTATCTCGATGTACATGGAGGATGAGCCTGGCATGTTCATTCCTGTTAGGTGCCATATAACCTTTCATGTGTTGGTGCGCCTTAAAACCTAATTCAGTCAATCCAATCAAAGATGAAATTTACAAATAATCAAATTGTGCATGGAAACTGGAGCGTATTGACGCACGTTTTTAAGAATCAAGTTTGCTATGTGTCCCTTTAATACTGTGATATAAACATATAATCTCCACTGAACATGTAATGTATAGATAATCCCAATAGAGCGGGATAATTATAATCTTATCACTGCACATGTAAGATATAGATAATCCCAATAGAATGTGATAATTATAATCTTATCACTACATGTAAGATATAGATAATCCCAATAGAATGTGATAATTATAATCCATCACAATGGACGTAAGATATAGATAATCCCAATAGAACGGGATAAATATAATCTTATCACTGTACATGTAAGATATAGATAATCCCAATAGAATGTGATAATTATAATCTTATCACTGTACATGTAAGATATAGATACTCCCAATAGAATGTGATAATTATAATCTTATCACTGTACATGTAAGATATAGATAATCCCAATAGAATGTGATAATTATAATCCATCACAATGGACGTAAGATATATATAATCCCAATAGAACGGGATAAATATAATCTTATCACAAATACAAATACAAATCTTTTATTCACTCAGTTCATACATATACATGAAAACATGAGGTAATGCATATAGAATATATCGTACAAGGCTCTATTACATGAGTTATTTAGTATTAACAATAGATTATTAGACAGATGTAAATCAAGTGAATTTACTTTACTGTATGTATTGGAGGAGCTAAATTATATTCGTAATTTAAAACTATATCTATCATTTATATATAGTTCATTTTCACCACACTGTCGAAGAAGTAATTTACAACCACACTCTCGTATCACTGCACATGTAAGATATAGATACTCCCAATAGAATGTGATAATTATAACATATCACAATGGACATCTAATGCATAGATAAGCCCAGTAGAATGTGATAATTATAATCTATAGCAATGCACATTAAGATATATATAATCGCAATAGAATGTGATAATTATAATCTATCACAATGGACATGGAATACATAGATAATCTCAGTAGAATGTGATAATTATAATCTATAGCAGTGCACATTAAGATATATATAATCGCAATAGAATGTGATAATTATAATCTATCACAATGGACATGGAATACATAGATAATCTCAGTAGAATGTGATAATTATAATCTATAGCAGTGCACATTAAGATATATATAATCGCAATAGAATGTGATAATTATAATCTGTCACAATGGGCATGCAATACATAGATAATCCCAATAGACTGTGATAATTATAATCTCTCACACTGCACATAATCCCATAATGTGATAGTTATAATCTGTCACAGTGCACATGTAATATATAATATTAGATAATCCCAATATTAGATAATCCCAATAGAATGTGATAATTATAATCTATCACAATGGACATGTAATACATAGATAATCCCAGCATAGATAATCCCAGTAGAATGTGATCATTATAATCTATCACAATGGACATAAGATATAGATACTCCCAATAAAATGTGATAATTATAATCTATCACAATCCAAATGTAATATATAGATAATCCCAATAGAATGGGATCATTGTAATCTCTCACAATTGATATGTAAGATTAAGATAATCTCAATAGAATGTGATAATCATAATCTATCACAATAGACATGTAGTATATAGATAATCCCAATAGAATGTGATAATCATAATCTATCACAATGCACATTAGGATATAGATAATCCCAATAGAATGTGGTAATTATAATCATAAACAGCAGTGAAATTTGCGATCAGTGAGAATAAAATGTGTTTCTATTTTGACATTATTTTTTTTTGTTGTTTCATGTTTAAAATATGTGGTGTGGTATATAAATATATAAACAGTATCTAAAACCTAGACATGTTAGTGTGAACCTCATTTCCTTGATGATGTAGTCTGACATTGTTGTTACTATGTGGTTTAACAGTTGGGGCTATTCCATTGAAACATACAAATAGACACTTTTGAAATCAAACACCTGCCCATAGATGCAAAATTGAGTTTAAAGAACCGAATTTCAGAAAATAGGGTTCACCGATAGAGGTTTATTAAATTGCCTTTCTGGGGTCACGGATATGTTTTAATGGAATAACCCTTGGCTTCTACACATGTAAATACAAATTTCTTTAACCCATTGTTTTTCTTCATCCTCTGTAAGTTTATAATGATGATAGTAACAGTAAGAAATAGTAATATAATTTATTTAGACTACAAACCAGAAGATGAAGTAAATGTATACAAAATAAGAAATTGCAGTAAAGAAAGTTTGAAAGGTGAAAAAGTATTTTAACACTGCAATTACATGTACACAATTTTTTTCTCGCCATTTCGAAAAAAAAAGAAAAAGACAGGTGTTGCTTTTCCAGCGGCGGCAGCGAAGACGAGGACGAAGGCGTCAACATTCAAGTTTTGAGTTTAGGTCATTTTCTCGCAAACTGTATACACTAGACCTTTCAAACTTTGCTTATAGTTGTATCTTGGGTGGTACATTGCAATGTGATGAAGCAAATGTGGAAGTGACCTTGACCTTCCAAGCAAAGGTCAGATAACTTAATAATTTTTATCTTCAACTTTTGCATTTAATATTTCACAAACTGTATGCAATAGATCTTTCAAACTTTGCTTATAGTTGTATCTTGGGTGGTACATTGCAACGTGACAAAGCAAATGTGGGTGTGACCTTGACCCGCCAAGCAAAGGGCAGATAAGCTTATCATTTTTATGCCCCCGAAGGGTGGCATATAGTAGTCGCACTGTCTGTCCGTTCGTCTGTACACTCGTGTCCGCTTCATAACTCTGACAATAATGGATGGATTTTCAAATGACTTCGCACAATTGCTCACCACAACAAGACGACGTGTCGCGCACAAAATCAATGTCTGTGGCTCCAAGGTCAAGGTCACACTTAGAGATCAAAGGTCAAAATCCGTTCGTCTGTACACTCGTGTCAGCTTCATAACTCTGACAATAATGGATGGATTTTTAAATAACTTCGCACAATTGCTCACCACAACAAGACAACGTGTCGCGCACAAAATCCAGGTCCGTGGCTCCAAGGTCAAGGTCACACTTAGAGATCAAAGTTAAAAATCCGTTCGTCTATACAATCGTCTCCACTTCATAACTCGGACAATAATTGACGGATTTTCAAATAACTTCGCACAATTGCTCACCACAACAAGACGTCTTGTCGCGATTTTTTTTTTGATTTTTTTTTTGAATGTTTTTGATTTTTTTTTGAATTTTATTTTATTTTATTTTTATTGTTTGTTTGATTTTTTATTGGAATTATTTTTAAATATATCTGTTGGTTTTATATTGCTCCAAGGTCAAGGTCACACTTACAGGTCACTTCGGGGGCATTTGTCACTTACTGTGACATTTCTTGTTACCTTCAATTTTTGAGTGTATGTCACTTTTACAGAAACTATGCTCTAGACCTTTCAAACTTGGCTTATAGTTGTATCTTGAGTGATACTTTGCAACGTGACAAAGCAAATATGGATGTTACCTTGACCCACCAAGCAAGGGGGAGATAACTTAATAATTCTTATCTTCAACATTTGCATTCAGGTCACTTTCTCACAAACTTTATGCATTAGACCTTTCAAACTTCGCTTATAGACATGCTAGATGCTTTAAACCTAGTTTATATTTGTGTCTTGGGTAGTGCATCTTTTTGCACGCATAGATTTCATCTATGTCCTTGACCTACTTTTTGGGGCTGATGATTTATTTTTTTTTAAACTTTTTTTTGTAAAATGGCATTTTGTTTTTAAACAAATGCACTTAAATGTCATATCAGCAAACTGTAAACTCCATTGCTTTTAGTTATTAAAATGTTTACAAGATTTCATTTAAGCAACATTAATTTTATTTTAAGGCGAGACATGTGAATCCGCTGATTTCTTGTAATTATTTTCCAAGCCTGAAAATAAATGTTTGCCAATATTAAAATTAAGCAAATATTTCTGATCACATCCTGGGGCCAAAATCGTAGAATGTTTACGCCCTAGACATTTCCCGCTGACGAGTTTATTAACATTCTGGTACAACATTTAAGGTGTAATGAAGTAAATCAAATTAGAGATAATTGTAAATTAGTGAACATGCACGCCATGCGTGTAGGCCTGCTTGTTCATTTCAGTGAGGCCCCGTGTGGGTCACGGGGCAATGAATAGGGCCACTGAAGATCCCTTTGGAGGTTGTAGGCAGAGGGGTAGAATCCCCACAAATTCATGTTCATTTTATCATTTTTTGTTCATGTTCATTAAAGGTCTTCATCTTGATCCCTGCATTGTTTCAGGTGCTATCTCACTCACATCAAAAGAGTAGTGGCAAAAAAACAATAAACGTGGCTCCAGCGTAAATGGAGTTTCTACGATAGAATTTGCAGCAACTCTGCAGTTCAGGGTGAGAAGGTTCTAGGCCCATTTTCCATATTTTATCTCGATGTACATGGAAGATGAGCCCGGCATGTTCATGCCTTTTAGGCGCCATATAACCTTTTCATGTGTTGGTGCGCCTTAAAACCCCAATTCAGTTCTATTGAAAAGACACACCATCTAATTGCAGTACGGTGATAAACACAAAGGAGATCAAATATCGGGACCGGGTTAAGTGCTGTTAAGGCCAGAAGGGAGGTGATTTACAGGTCACTGCTTTCACCCATTCCAGGAAGTGTCTGTAGTTTCATACAATGTTGCAGGCTTAAAGGCCAGGGTTTAGGATTTAAAAAAATGGCCCCAGAGAAAATGTTCTGATCATTTTATACATTCTGATACTCATAGAAATTTAATCCCAAATTTCTAAATAATAAAACATTTTTAAACCATAAAATTTGGCATGTAAATACACTAACATTACTCTATACAGATATATCAAAATAATTACATTGGGCCAGTTGTTCAAAAAAGTTAACTAAATTCTCATTAAAGTTAACGGTGTATTCGAACAACTGGGCCATGTATTTATTTTCTTTACTTTCTAGAGCAGAAACTATTATTCCTGATAAGATCAGTGATTGGGCAGAATGCTGAAGCCCTTATCTTGAAGCAGACGATGTAGTAACTAATGCAGTGTATACATTATGGTGGTAGCAACTAAAATATCAGTTACTTTTACATTGAGATGTGTTTGAATGACCATGTTTAGGCAAGCTCACACATATTTTGCAAAAAAGTGTAATGTACAAATCATTTCAGAAACCTAAGTTTTGTTATGTAGCTGATACTATTCTTGTGCCAAAGTTTATTATTATGTCAGGGTGTGTATTTTGTTTTTTATTGTTTGATAGAACCAGTCCCAGGAAACTGGAACAGATTGGTAATGTGTGTGGTTTGTTCATTGTTGTTTGATATATCCATTCCCAGGGAACTGGGAGTTAGTGTGTATGTGTGTATTTTTTCCAATATTGCTTGATGTTATCATCAGCAGGCAAGTGGGACAGATTGGTAATGTGTTAACCAAAAAAACCCTCATGTTTTCATTTTGCGATGAGCCCCGTGTGGTTCCCGGGGGGCAAAGAATAGGGCCACTGCAGATCCCTTTGGAGGGGTAGGCAGAGGGGTAGAATTCCCCCAAATTCATGTTCATTTTATCCTTTTCATTAAAGGTCTTCATCATGATCCCTGATCCCTGCATTGTTTTAGGTACCATCTTGCTCAAATCAAAAGAGCAGTGGCAGAAAAACAATAAACCTGGCTCCAGCGTAAATGAAGTTTCTACGATAAAATTTGCAGCAGCTCTGCAGTACAGGGTGAGAAGGTTCTAGGCCCATTTTCCATATTTTACCTCGATGTACATGGAGGATGAGCCTGGCATGTTCATGCCTGTTAGGCACCATATAACCTTTCATGTGTTGGTGCGCCTTAAAAACCCAGTTCAATTCAGTTCTTGTTGCGATGAACCGAGGTAATAGATGGGGTAAAATAGGGTAAAAAAAGAAGTTTAAAGAAGTGTATTTAAGATCTGATTCCCGGATTTTGTTATTGTATTCATTTTACTAGAAAAGATAAAACAAATTCTAATTATGAAATTCAATATTACTCATACAGTTTTTACTGAATAACGCACTTCAGGTGCACAACAACACTTACCTTTGTCAGTTAACCTGGTGATGATATCATTTTGTTAATTAGTGAAAAATAGAATTAATGCATCAAAGAGATTGCACATAAATCATTCATATGCACAATTTACAATGCTGTCAGGCTACAATGCTGGCATGTGCTGCAATTAAAAGCTTCTGCTTTGTAGCTGAGACCCATGTGGTTCCCAGGAAGAGACTGACTTACACCTGGGCCAAGAATAGGGCCATTGGCAGAGGGGAGGAATTTCCCCAGATTCATGTTCATTTGGAAAAGCAAGTACGCTTGAACAGTAATTAAAACATGTTTTATTTAGGTTTTATCAACAATAGCGAACCCTTAAATAATTATTAAAATATGTTTTTTTAGGTTTTCTTAGCTATAAAAAAACACTTGAACAGTAATTTAAACTACAGTATCTTTTTTTTTTTTTGTAGATTTTGTAGATTTTTTCAAAAATAGCATAAAAACGTGATATAATCTTATACTGACATCGAGTATACCTCTAGAGTACCACAGAGAAGTTCTGTCAGTATAAGATTATAACAATTTTTCTAGAGGTATACTCGATGTCAGTATAAGATTATAATAATTTTTCATGGGTATCAGGTGAAGATAGGGAATTCCAACCCGAGGTATAACTGTTTTTATCGGAACCGAGGCTCTTCCAAGGTTCCGATTAAAACAGTTATACCATGTGTTGGAATTTCACTATCTTCACCGGATACCCATGATTGATTCTTTTTCTTGCATACCATTTATATTCTGTGCATTGATGTTGCCAACTACTAACGCTTTGCATGTTTATTTACACAATGACATCATGCACCTGTCATTGTTGACTTTATCTTCCCCCATGTGTAAGATCAGGCTTTCCATCACCCATGTAAAACACGGATAACCCTATCCGGTATGCCAGAAATTACCTGTGTTTTGTTCTAGAAATATCTTGTTTCTGTAAATTATACTTTACATTTTAAATAACTTCTGAACAGATTTGACATTTTTAGCTCGACTATTCGAAGAATAAGAGAGCTTATGTAATCACCCCGGGGTCGGCGTCCCACATCAAGATTTGCGTGTAAGCTGTGTTTACAAATCTATATCTCTTACATTTCTTATCCTAGCACAACAAAATTTGGCCATGGGCTTCCTTATAGCATTATCTTAAGGGCTGCATAAGCAATTTTGGTTCCTGTAACCCATGGGCTCCCATGGAACCCAAATTATGATAGCCTATAAAATGTGTCCCATTTCACATCAAATTTTGCGTGTAAGCTGTGTTTACAAGTCTATATCTATTACAATTCTTGCCCTAGCACAACCAAATTTGGCCATTAGCTTCCTTATAGCATTATCTTAAGGGCTGCTTTATTATCTGTCCGTCCGTAAACGTTTATTTGTAGCGACTACTCCTCTGAATCTACTGGATGGATATTCATGAAACTTTACAGAAATGTTGCCCATGAAGTCTAGTTGATCCTAGCAAAAATTCATGTTGGTGTGAAATCCAAGATGGCCGCCAAATCTAAAAATAGGTTTTTAAAAAACAAGTTTGTAGCGACTACTTCTTGAAAACTCTAAGGGATATTGATATGGGTCTTTTTCTAAAATGATCAGCATGACATGATGTTGGTCCTTGTCGAAAATCGTTTTGATTCGACGTTAAACATGGCTGCCAGCGGCCATCTTTGTTTACATAGAGTTATATAATGAAAACTTGTAGCGCATACTCCACTGAAAATACTTGACGGATTTTCATGAAACTTCACAGGAATGTTGCTCTTGATGTCTAATTGATCCTAGCAAAGTTTCAGGTCGGCCGGAAATTCAAGATGGCCACCACGGCTAAAAATAGATTTTTAAAAAATAAGTTTGTAGCGACTACTTCTTGAAAACTATAAGAGATATCGATATGGGACTTTTTCTAAAATGATCAGCATGACATGATGTTGGTCCTTGTTGAAAATCGTTTTGATTCGACGTTAAACATGGCTGCCAGCGGCCATCTTTGGTTACATAGAGTTATATAATGAAAGTTTGTAGCGACTACTTCTCTGAAACTACTTGACGGATTTTTATGAAACTTCACACGAATGTTGCTCTTGATGTCTAATTGATCCTAGCAAAATTTCAGATCGGCCAGAAATTCAAGATGGCCGCCACAGCTAAAAATAGATTTAAAAAAAATAAGTTTGTAGCGACTACTTCTTGAAAACTATAAGTGATATTGATATGGGACTTTTTCTAAAATGATCAGCATGACATGACGGTTATTCAAGTCAAACATTATTTTGATTCGACGTTAAACATGGCTGCCAGTGGCCATCTTTGTTTACATAGAGTTATATAGTGAAAACTTGTAGCGACTACTGCTCTGAAACTACTTGACGGATTTTCATGAAACTTCACACAAATGTTGCTCTTGATGTCTAATTGATTTTAGCAAAATTTCAGGTCGGCCGGAAATCCAAGATGGCCATGGCTAAAAATAGATTTTTTTAAAAAAAAGTTTTGTAGCGACTACTTCTTGAAAACTATAAGAGATATTGATATGGGACTTTTTCTAAAATGATCAGCATGACATGATGGTTATCGAGTCGAACATTATTTTGATTCAATGTTAAACATGGCTGTCAGCGGCCATCTTTGTTTACATAGAGTTATATAATGCAAACTTGTAGCGACTACTCCTCTGAAACTACTTGACGGATTTTCATTAAACTTCACAGGAATGTTGCTCTTGATGTCTAATTGATCCTAGCAAAATTTCAGGTTGGCCGGAAATTCAAGATGGCCACCACGGCTAAAAATAGATTTTCAACGCGACTACTTTTTGAAATCAAAATCAATCAGTAGAGCTTCAAGTTCATTGACCTCTTGTTTGTTTTTTTTACATATTTCTGTGTAGTTTTGGTCAATTCTTACACATAGTTATGTTGTGCCCCCAACCCCACCCCACATTGTTGTAGCCTTGTTTTCTGATGGTATATACTAGCTATAAATTTATTATTCTCTGAAAAATCGAATAGTCGAGCTGCGCTGTTCTCCGACAGCTCTTGTTGAGAGTTCTTGTTTGTTACACCATTTACACGTTTATGAGTTTACAGATTTGTTTTACGACAAGTCATTTCACACTTTTATACTTCCGTTTTTCTCAGTTTTTATATGTCCGTAGGGACGTATTATGTCATGGCGTTGTCCGTCTTTATGTCCATTAACTTTTACCCGCCCCATGTGGTTCCGGGGGCCCCGTTTGGTACCGGGGCAAAGAATAGGCCCACTGCAGATCCTATTAGAGGGGTAGAATCCCCCAAATTCATGTTCATTTTATCATTTTTTGTTCATGCTCATTAAAGGTCTTCATCATGACCCCTGCATTGTTTCAGGTGCCATCTCGCTCAAATCACTAGAGCAGTGGCAGAAAAACAATAAACTTGGCTCCAGCGTAAATGGAGTGTCTACAATAGAATTTGCAGCAACTCTGCAGGTGAGAAGGTTCTAGGCCCATTCTCCATATTTTAATGTACATGGAGGATGAGCCAGCTGGCATGCTCATTCCTGTTAGGCGCCATATAACCTTTCATGTGTTGGTGCGCCTTAAAACCCCAATTCAATTCAATTAACTTTTACCCAACAACTGATTGTGGCTAATAACTTTCAAAGTAGAAGATCTTAAACAATAAATAGAGTTTAATAACCAGCATTTTTTAGATACGAGAAAAAACTCCCGAGGCAGAAAAATGGCCCCGATATAAGAACGAGTGCGGAGCCTTTTTACACCAGTTTGCTTGAGAACGCCAAGACGATGTTACATCATACAAACAAAACAAGAGGAACCGGAACTCTTCGTTAATTTCCGTAACCGGTATTTCCTATTGGCGGAATCTGACCAGTGGGAGATATTTCACAGTAGAGCAAACGAGTAGATATAGCTTTTCTGTTCCCAGTATTTCCTATACAAATCACAGACAAATATGTAATATAACTTTGTAAACATCATCAGCATGATCCAATGAATACATGGATAAAGGCTCATAGCTCTGGTTCACATTTTTTCAATTATTTCCCTTTGAAAAACGGTTTAACCTGAAACTTATTTAACCTGGAACTTAACCTTGCATTTTATGGCTAATAACTTCCAAAGTATTAGGTGTACAATAATGGAACTTTGCACACATCTTCAGCATTTAATCCAATGAATACATCTGATAAAGCCCATAACTCTCTGGTTCACATTTTTTTGAATTATTCCCCTTTGAAAAAAGACATAACCTGGAAGTTAACTTTACCTTTTACAAGTGATTGTGGCTAATAACTTTCAAAGTATTAAAGTACAACAATGAAACTTTACACTCATCTTCAACATGATCCAGTGAATACATCCGTAAAGGCCATTAACTCCACAATTCTTGAATTATTTCCCTTTGAAAATTGTTGAGCCTGGAATTTAACCTTGCTAATGACGGGCATATATGCCCCGCTAGGCGGTGCTCTGGTTCCCATGTTCCCACTCTCAACAGATTATTATCAGATATATTCAGAAAATGTGCCTCGAAAATGTATTGAATTTTGGAGATTTTTATTTTTTTTAAGAATTATGGGTTTTGCTACTATTAGGGGAAATACGGTAGTCGGGCTGCTCTGCGCTGGTCTTTGACAGCTCTTGTTATGTAATTAAGGTAGATGTTTTGTTTATGAAATCATTCCGTATTTTCTCCTTGTACCAGATATCTTGGTAGATAAAGAGAAAATCATTAGATATATTTACTTACATAATATTTTTGTGCTTGTATCTGATATCTTTGAAGATAAGACGAAAAACATTGGAGGTACTTATGAATGCACCAGCATGACAGAAGGATGTTAAGTTTATTTTATGTAACAGACTTGGCTTTTAATTAGCATTTTATATATTGTGAGAGAAACACGTAAAAACCAATTTTGTAGACTTATTTTAATGCAAGGCAAAAGATTGGCTGTACTTGTTGTAGAGTGTTATCTGTGTGTTTTTGCAAGTTACTCCTTGATAATTTCGGTAACATATTCTATAATAAATGTTTTTTTAACTTAAGCATTTTATTTTAAACTGATTGCCAGGTTAGAATACAACAACTGCAAACCACTGCAAATCTCACTAGAGGCAGAGGGGTAGGATCTCCCGGTCATGTTCATTTTGTCATTTTTTGTCATGCTCATTCAAGGTCTTCATCACACCATGTATGCAAACATAGAAACGTGGCTCCATCAAAAATATAGTGTCTACTAAAGAATTTGCAGCAATAGTTCTGCAGGTTAGGAGGTTCTAGGCCAATTCTCCATATTTTATCTTGATGTAAATGGAGGATAAGCCTGGCACGTAAAATTCCTGTTAGGCGCCATATAACCTTTCATGTGTTGGTGCGCCGTAAAACCGAATTCAGTTATTTTAGACAATAGTCATGTGACCACATATATAAAGGTCATGGTCACAGACAAGACCATACTCGGAGTTCAAGCACGAAACATAGCATTTCCTAAAACTTTTTATTTCTTTATAAAAAAAACTTTGGATTTATACTCATTATGACAATGCTGCATCACCACACGAATATATAAATATCAAAGTCACAGTCATCTTAAAGTTATTTTTTATCAAAACATTCTTCACTAAACTTAGCATATCTACACTTATTTACAAAGGTCATTTGTTATAGATTCTGACACAAGGTCGCGGAATGCAACACACATGCTCCAGAGAGAACCCCTCTAGTCTTAGTTTCACTAAATTTAATTAACACTTGGTACATTTGAACATTTCTAAGAGTTATTTTAAATATTAATGTTTATATGGCATTCATCCAAGTTATATTTTGCATTTAATTGTGGCATGTATATTTGAATTTTTAAAGACTTTTTCATCCTATCAGAAAAGTTGTAATGTTTTGTGTTTTTTTGTGTTTTTTTCATTCACCTATGGTGACCCATTTAATCTCTGTTGTGGGTTGTGGAAGACCATCCCACCGCACGCCTTACAAACAAACACATCTTTAATATTATACAGTACATAAGTGATATATGTCTTTTAAAGGTTTAGCTTGTTTGTGTTGTGTTTCATTCATAGAGTACAATAAAAAAAAAGTCACTATTTAGCAGGGTACTGTTTTTAGGGGAGAAGATAAAGAAGAAATAAAATTATAATAAAAAAGAAGGAAAAAAAAGTTGTGTTGTTTATGTTCTCCCCACATGGTCACATTTCACATCTCACTCATTGTTAACAATATAGATAATATTATATAATATAGAATATCAGACAGTTATGTCAGTTGTGAGAAGGTTCTAGGCCCATTCTCCTTTTTTTATCTCGATGTACATGGAGGATGAGCCTGGCATGTTCATTCCTGTTAGGCGCCATATAACCTTCCATGTGTTGGTGCGCCTTAAAACCCCAATTCAGTTCAATTCAGTTCCTTGGCCAGAATATTACAGAAAACACAAAATGGAAGGTGAAGTCTGATATTTACAGAATCAAAGCTAATTAAAAAGATTCTTATATTTGTTTCATTTTTTTCCAAATGCTTCGAGTACATTGTTTTCAGCTCTACTGGACGAAGGCCAGCAGAGCTTATGGGATGCCGAGTTGTCCGTCCGTTATTTTATTGTTTCTCTTTTTAATTTTTTTTTTTTATTATTTTTATTATCTCTACTGGCCAAGTTCGAAAACCAGCCAGATCGGAGCAGTAACGGCGGAGTTATGGCTCTTGATTTAGTTAAAAATGCTATATTTTGCCTCTTTAAGACGATAGTCACTCGCTCATTGATGTTATAAGAGCCATGTTAGCCAGTAGAGCGTCCACAGGCCCTCTGGGGCCTCTTGTTTGTTGCTATACATTCCAAAATTCTAAAAAAAAAGACATTCTGTTTTTAAAGGCCTCTATAGACAGTTTACTTTGTAGATGTTTGGTTGAGAAAATATAATACTTCATTTAAAGTACTATGTACAAGTCGGATGGTGTTAATGTGTTACTTATATTAAACATAAATGATTCTTCTGTGAAATGTAAATATATGTTATTGCTGGACAACCGAGTTATTAACTTACTAAGAATCGATTGCGTTTCGGGACAATACCAATACCGTTAATGTTTCCTCTTCTTGACAATACTTGCACATTGGACTATCAATGATGTTTATTTTAGGAAGACATTTTCTGCTTGGAAGAATTCTATGGTTTAACCGTACTTGAAACCATTGTAATGTTGTATTTGTTGAGGATTTAAAGGGGGATATGTATATATCATTCCATGTTTCTTCCTCTATGTTATAAATTTCATCCCATTTGGATTTTGAAGTTGGTTTTCTGGGGTTTTGGTTAATAATATTATAAAGGTCCCTTGATCCATGTTTGTTCTTAATAAATGGAATGATATTAAAAGGAAGAATAGGATTTTGTATTTTTTCCATTTGTTTTGTGGAGATACTTTTTCTAATGTGAGCTTTAATTGCTGCAATAACTCCATAGTATAGCAGAGAATGTGCATTTACATTATACAAGTTATTAAATTCCCCAACGGAATAAAAATTTCCATTCTCATCTATTAAGTCATTAAGTTTATGAATACACTTTGAATACCAAGATTTGTAAAATATTACATCACCTCCGATTAAAATATCAGGATTATAAAATAGTAGAGTTGTTTAACAATTGTTAGCACATAAAATGCCCTTATTTAGTTCTAAAATATTAATGTAAGCTTTTAACACATCCTTCCAAAATATATTAAGTCTTTTTTTTTTTATTAATAATTCTGCAAAACCTATCCCCAGGTTTATTAGGTCTTTTAAGTTTATAATATGGGTAACTATATGTTGCCATTGTCCACCTTTAAACATGAGTCTTCTAATCCAAGTTGCCTTAAATCCATATATGAATGCTTGGAGATTAATCATTTTCAGACCACCCTCATTATACTGTTTAATTAAAATGCTTTTCTTTATCTTTGCTGGTCCCTCCCATAAGAATTCATAAAACACAAAATGGAATAATTTATGGTTTAATAATAGAATCATTTGGGTTAGGCAATGAAATAAATAAATGATTAAGAATGGGTAATAATATTGTTTAAATTACTGTTGTTTTACCAATCGGTGTAAGATATCTACGTTTCCAAAGTTTGGTTAGGTTTTGTATTTTTTCTATCATCATTATAGTTTATATCAATTATCAAGATCAACATTAAAGTGTATACCTAACAATTTAAATTGGTTGCTTCCCTATGCTAATTTCCACTTTGTTTTAATTGAGTCTGTACTGTAATTTCTATATGATGTTTCGTGTAATTTTTATGAACTTGTGTTATCATATTCATTAATACTTACTGTACATTCTTTATAAACTGTTTTTATATTTATGGATATTTCCAGAGAAGGTTCTAGGCCCATTCTCTATGTTTTTTCTCGATGTAAATGGAGGATGAGCCTGGCATGTTCATTCCTGTTAGGCGCCATATAAACTTTCATGTGTTGGTGCGCCTTAAAACCCAATTCTATTCAATTCAGTGATGGATATTTCCTGATTTTGTACTCTTTCCTTCAATAGTCCCCTGTGTGGTTCATGCAATAATGCACCATTCTTTCAAGTGGATGCCATGTCATGTCAAGTGGATGCCATGTCATGTCGGTTTCTGTCATGTTCATTAAAATTGTTCATTACATGCCTGGTTTCCGGCATGCCATGCGAGTTGTGAGATTTAGAAGAAACACAACTCCAGCATCAATGAAGTGCTTTCACACAATAATTTGCAACTCTCATTTCTACAGGTGAGGAGGTTCTAGACCCTCATGATTAAATATTATCTCCAGGAATGGAATGTGAGCCTATGTCCCCTGTCACTAATACAGATAACTCATAATATCAAAAACTTGTACCAATTATGTATCAAAACAACAGAAGCAATTTTGCCTAAACTAATACTCTCCCTTGAAGATCGGGGCCTTGTTTTATTAAACATTTTACGATAAGTCTCAAATTCTAAAATCGTTCACTTTTTTCACCTAAGCATTCAATGTAGATAAGTGTGTATGCACCTAGTGCAGAAATATCACATGTATAAAAATTAAATGACATTTATTTGAAAAGTTTAACTTAGAGTGAAGCATTTAAGAAATTGATTTAGGATCAAAATGTTTCATAAAACGGGGCCCAGACGTTTTGTGTACCACGGGGCCCAGACGTCTAGTGTACCATGGGGCCCAGACGTCTAGTGTACCGTGCTTGTTTTGTGCAGCCTGTGTCATTGTCTTCATATTAATACAAATAATCATTTGAACAACTTGTATATAGCACGTGTGGCCGAGAGGGTAAAGACGCTGCATTTCAAACCTTCTTGCCTCTCACTGCTGCGAGTTTGAATCTCCACTGGGAGCTTGACTTCTAATAGAGGAAGCGTCCATTCTTACAGATGGCGGGAGGTATACAGTACTGGTTCTACCCAGGAATAATTGTTTGGTCTGCCTCCACCTCTAAAAACTGGTCACCATACATAGCCTAAAATGCTGGAAAATGATATTTAACACCTTTCAAACAAACAAATCAACTGCTTATTTTACTTCCGAATCTACAAAATTGTCTTTCAGTATCTGATAACTAATGGTACTGCACATGTTGCAATTACTGTAAATCTGAGAGAGAAACATAATATAATATGATAAAGAAACAATAATTTAGAATATATCTGGGAAGCGCAGTTGGTAGCGCATTGATGTAAAATAGAGTTGATAGTTTATTCATTATATCATGCCAAAACAAACCACCTCATAACATGATTATTGTACCTCTGTAGTATTGTTTTATCAAGAACAGATAATTTAATTTATAGTCAACCTTTTGATAACCTTAATTCATTGATAGATGTTTCAATTTGCTTGTATTATATATAATTTCTAACATTTTAACTTCCTTGTCAGTGCTAGATTCTTCTATTCACAAAATACATCAAAACCTTGTGAAAGCATTTCTTCGCTGTTGGATACATTTGAAGTATATAACTTTGAGCATTCAAATATGATAAAGATATTATTGCGAACTTTCAAACCTTTACATCTCATGATAAAGCAAACTCGAACTCGAACTCTGTTTTTGTAAGATAATTCATTTTAATTGAGACCAGATCTAGAATATTGAAAACAGGTGCAGAACACATGCACTATCCGCTGCTTTCCAAAATTGTTAGATAAGAAAATAATTGGTTAAATGGTTCTACTATTTATGAGAATAGGGTTTGATATTTTAAGGTATTGGCAAGTGGGTTTATAAGTCGTTTAATCATTGTCAGAAAGTGTTTACATTATATTTCATCATGTAACGTAGAAGTAAAAAGTTCAAATTGACTTGCTCATCATTACATTGTTGCGCTTAAAGGGACACTCTGCAATCTTGGTATATGTGTTCATCCAACATTTTAAAATATGTAACTGTCAAGTAGGATGCAATGTTTCAAGGGTGTCTTAAAATCAGCACATTTTTCAGTTGGAGTTATGTCCTCTTGAACTGAGAAATTAATGACCAAATGCTTGTGTGGTCAATTTTGTATCAATTTTGTATCAGATATTTTCTATTTTTATCAAGTTTATAAGGAATCTTACCACAGTAATATTTTGCAAGATACCACAACATAAAAACATTTGTAACACCTCCTCTTCCCCAAACACACACATACACGCGCGCACACATGCACGCACACACACACACACACACACACACACACACACACACACACACACACACTACTCCGTAGTCAGAATGGTAAAGATGCTGCATTTGTAACCCTTTTGCCTGGCAGGAGAAACAGTACTGGTTCAACCGAGGAAAAAAGTGTATATAACCTAAAATGTGCTGAGAATGACGTAAATCACCATTCAACCAACCAACTAATGTTATACGGGCATATATCTGCCCTTTATATGGCCATGCTTTTGTTTAAATCTTACGGGTTATGTCCCCTTTTGTGGAATCACATTGAAAGTGCATTAAAAAAAGAAGAAAAAAATATAATTTAAATATATGTAATCCTGAATATTTTTACATCTACCTTAAAGTTTAGTATGTTTACACTTTTATCTAGATCCTGCTATGCTTGAATAATAAATACAAGCTTGATAAAAGTGTGTATTGGTCCATACACAGCTTATGTCATACTCAAGGTCATGTGTGTATTGACTAATTCACATATTTATCAAGTATGTATTTATAATTCAAAGGTAGCACTGGGTAGATAAATGTGTAAACATATTAAACTGGAAGTTTCATGTAAAAATATTCAAGATTATTTGAGTTCTTTTTTTTTCATATACTATCACAAAAGGATTCAACAAAAGGGGACATAATTCTGAAATTGCTTGGGAATTGATATAATATCTCATAGTATATATAATATCTTGTACTTCTGATTAATATATACTACTACACCCATACATTTAGACTGCTTTGAAATATGTTATAACTTATAATGTATGTAATCACTAGAACAGTGTGTGTTTTTATAGCCGATATTGGGCCATATTCACAATGTCAAATATCTTTTTTTCCCAATTTTGAGACAAAAATTCCCAACTGAAAGAAGGAAAAGAAAAACAAACAGAAAAGTATCAAAAGTTTGACAAGTATTGAGTAGGAAATGCTTTTAAATGCTGCTGTTGATCATGTTTTACTGTCAACAGTGTGAAAGATACAATCATGAAATAAATGTTTTTATTGTTTTGTTTGCCAATTTTATGAAAAATCCCACTGTAATTCCAAAATCTGACGGTATGGGCTATGTTCCCAAAATATAGAAACAAGAAACTCCACGAAAACCAGGTTTTCCATTTGAAATGCTTTTACGCTACTGGACCGGTAAGATGAAAATGATGTAACAAAAGGTTTTTTCTACAAAAAAACAGCAAATTACATAAATGAAGTTGTTGTATTAAAGTGATATAAACAGTGTACAATACAGAATAAATAAAATGACATGTGAATCAAATGCATATGCAGTAAATGAGGACTGTTAAGAAAAAAAAAATGTGTTAGTAAGGCAAATATACATACACAGCACATTTCGTTGAAATATCTCCCCAGTGACACCCAAATGCAATCCCAACCTTCCTTTTCATATAAGGAACCTACACAGCAAGTTTCATTCCAATATGTCATCCCAACTAAAGTTATTGAGCGGAAAGCATTTTTCTATTTTTTAGTTACAATGACCTTGTCTCCAGTGACCCCAAATGCAATCCCAAACTTCCGTTTGATATAAGTTACCTACAGAGCAAGTTCCATCGAAATACCTCATTCCTAACAAAAGTTATTGAGGGGAAACGTTTTTCTATTTATAGTAACAGTGACCTTGACACCAATGACCCCAAATGCAATCACAAGCTTCCGTTCCATATAAGCTACCTACCCTGCAAGTTTCATTGCAATATCTCATTCCTAACAAAAGTTATTGAGCGGAAACTAAGAGTTTGACTACACCTGCCCACCCGTCAGCCAAACAACATACCCCACTCTAATAACCAGAGTTTTCCAAGGAAAGCCTGGTTAGAAACAACTGTAGAATCTATGCCTGTGACCTTGGAAGGCACTTTGATTGGTTAACATCGTACCATTAGTAGAGTGAAAAAGAAATTATTGTGCACTATTTTTGTATTTTACTACACCCATATATTTAGACTGGTTTGAAATATCATGTTATAATATCACTAGAATCTATGCGTGTGACCTTGGAGGCACTTTGATTGGTTGACATCGTACACTTAGTAGAGTGGGAAATATTTCATTGTTGTGCACTATTTTTGTATTTTAAAGTATTAGAATAGAAGACTATTTATTGTTCAATTGTTAAAAAAATAATTTTACTCTCCCTTCATGTTCGTTAAGTTATCGTTTTCAACTGAACTCCAAAAATGTTATGTAATAAAATATAAATCACTGTAAACGATGTTCTATTTCTTAATTAATATTATGAATTACATTTTGATTAAAACAAAACTGCTTTCATATCATTTCTAAGATTCACCTCTCATGTGGGTTTAACTAGGTGTTTTATTTGATTTTAAATGTTGGAAGTCAATGATTTGTTCGCTCTGTAACGTATTTCAAGCAGCTGTGTGTTTTTTCGGCTCCAGAATTATCTCCAGTAATAGGTTGAAATGTTCGAAATATTTCTATGAAACTTGAGAAAGAAGTTTAATAAATAAAAGGTATTGCATCGGATGAATTCAATTTAGGAAAAATCCACAGCAAAAATATTGTATAAAGTATTTTTAAAAAAAAAAGAAAAAAAAAGAAGGGAAAAACAATTAGAAAATGTTTATTGTTGTTGTTGTTGTTGTTGTTGTTGTTTAGGTAAGTAGGTTGTAACTTTCACTAGAACAATGTATATTTTTGTAATTTTGTTTGTATGACTGCAAAATTGTTGTATTATTTCAGATAATTCAGAAATTCTGTTTTGCCTTATTAAAAAAAATGCCATTGAAATACTGCAAATCTTGCATTTGTTATAACCTTTTAAAACCTGTTTTCTAGAGATTGTTAACATACTCAGAGTATTTTGATTGCAAACGTTTATTTTAGAACTTTAAGGCAATGTAGCACTGTACTGGAAAAGCCTTATTAATGCGAGTTCTGAAAAATTTCAATAGAACATTTTGAAACTCGCAATAAAAAAGCTTTTTCCAGCAAAAGGCTGCATTCCCTTTAAGTGTGTGGAATGTGCAGACTTTTATAATATGTTTCAATCTGCCTTTTATGTAAGTCTGTATCTAGATGTAATCTGCAGTTTTTAATTTGTGTGTTTTATTACATTTAATCTCCCTTTTAAGTCTGTGTTTTTTAAATAAGGTATTTCCATTTTATAAGTCTGTACGTGTTTTGTTATATCCTTTGTATATGTCTTTAATTAATAAAATTGTGATTTCGAAGTCACATCGCTTCCATAATTTACTTGTCTTTTATTCAGCAAATTATGCTGGCATATTTTGATGTATTGTTTGGTAAACAATGTCTGTTAGAAAAGTCACTATTATTCAGGTAGAAAAGACAGTGAGTAATCTTGGTAGAAAAGACAGTGAGTAATCTTGGTAGAAAAGACAGTGAGTAATCTTGGTAGAAAAGATCAGTGAGTAATCTTGGTAGAAAAGATCAGTGAGTAATCTTGGTAGAAAAGATCAGTGAGTAATCTTGGTAGAAAAGACAGTGAGTAATCTTGGTAGAAAAGACAGTGAGTAATCTTGGTAGAAAAGATCAGTGAGTAATCTTGGTAGAAAAGATCAGTGAGTAATCTTGGTAGAAAAGACAGTGAGTAATCTTGGTAGAAAAGACAGTGAGTAATCTTGGTAGAAAAGATCAGTGAGTAATCTTGGTAGAAAAGATCAGTGAGTAATCTTGGTAGAAAAGATCAGTGAGTAATCTTGGTAGAAAAGACAGTGAGTAATCTTGATAGAAAAGATCAGTGAGTAATCTTGGTAGAAAAGATCAGTGAGTAATCTTGGTAGAAAAGATCAGTGAGTAATCTTGGTAGAAAAGACAGTGAGTAATCTTGGTAAAAAAGATCAGTGAGTAATCTTGGTAGAAAAGACAGTGAGTAATCTTGGTAGAAAAGACAGTGAGTAATCTTGGTAGAAAAGATCAGTGAGTAATCTTGGTAAAAATGATCAGTGAGTAATCTTGGTAGAAAAGACAGTGAGTAATCTTGGTAAAAAAGATCAGTGAGTAATCTTGGTAAAAAAGATCAGTGAGTAATCATGGTAGAAAAGACAGTGAGTAATCTTGGTAGAAAAGATCAGTGAGTAATCTTGGTAGAAAAGACAGTGAGTAATCTTGGTAGAAAAGATCAGTGAGTAATCTTGGTAGAAAAGACAGTGAGTAATCTTGGTAGAAAAGACAGTGAGTAATCTTGGTAGAAAAGATCAGTGAGTAATCTTGGTAGAAAAGATCAGTGAGTAATCTTGGTAAAAAAGATCAGTGAGTAATCTTGGTAAAAAAGACAGTGAGTAATCTTGGTAAAAAAGATCAGTGAGTAATCTTGGTAAAAAAGATCAGTGAGTAATCTTGGTAGAAAAGACAGTGAGTAATCTTGGTAGAAAAGATCAGTGAGTAATCTTGGTAGAAAAGACAGTGAGTAATCTTGGTAGAAAAGACAGTGAGTAATCTTGGTAAAAAAGATCAGTGAGTAATCTTGGTAGAAAAGACAGTGAGTAATCTTGGTAAAAAAGATCAGTGAGCAATCTTGGTAGAAAAGACAGTGAGTAATCTTGGTAGAAAAGACAGTGAGTAATCTTGGTAGAAAAGATCAGTGAGTAATCTTGGTAGAAAAGACAGTGAGTAATCTTGGTAGAAAAGACAGTGAGTAATCTTGGTAGAAAAGATCAGTGAGTAATCTTGGTAGAAAAGATCAGTGAGTAATCTTGGTAGAAAAGACAGTGAGTAATCTTGGTAGAAAAGATCAGTGAGTAATCTTGGTAGAAAAGACAGTGAGTAATCTTGGTAGAAAAGATCAGTGAGTAATCTTGGTAGAAAAGACAGTGAGTAATCTTGGTAGAAAAGACAGTGAGTAATCTTGGTAGAAAAGATCAGTGAGTAATCTTGGTAGAAAAGACAGTGAGTAATCTTGGTAGAAAAGATCAGTGAGTTATCTTGGTAGAAAAGACAGTGAGTAATCTTGGTAGAAAAGACAGTGAGTAATCTTGGTAGAAAAGACAGTGGCTATTTTGGTAAAAAAAGACAGTGAGTAATCTGTAGACCGTGAATATTCTGGTGGAAGAGACAGTGTATTTTGGTGTAATATGCTAGAAAAGACATAGAATGTTCTGGTGGAAAAGAAAGTGATTATTCTGGTAGAAAAAGGTGAAAAAGGCCTTGTTTAAAGAATAAAATCAAAAAATATATTCTGGTAGATGAGACCGTGCTTATTTTGGTAGGAAAGACATTGATTATTCTGGTTAAGCATTGCTATCATTCTATTAATGGATTGTGTTTTGCTTGAATAAATAGTTAACTGATTTGCACTGCTAGTTTTCTTGTTTCGTCCACGTGTATTATTAGTTTAAAGGGACTGGAGCAATTTAAAATTTGAAGAAAAAAAATGGACAGGTAGAAAATGGTATATGACTTACATAATTTGGTAATGAATGCTGAAAAGATCCTTTGGAAGCAAAAAACACAAACGAGAGAAAAAATAGCGGACTCGGTTTTATTGAGTCTGTTCATGAGAGGTAATACCTCTCACGCCCGCAAGCAAAGGTTTAAGCGATATTCTACTTTTTTTAACAGAGTATGAAAGTGAGCCTTTGGAAACGGCCGAACACGATAAATACAAAATATTGCAGTCTCGGTTTGATTGAGACTGTTCATGAATGATAGTGAAATATGCTTGCTACCGTTCACGCCCCCTAGCCCCGGTTTGAGCAGAACTCAATATTCATTAAATCAATCGGTACATAATTTTAACCATCCCGGAGATGGCAGGCATATGGCTGTGGACATTAAAGCCACACCTATTGGGCTCGATAATTCCCAAGGACCACTAAGTAATAATAACATCACTGATTTGTAGACATCACTGATTTGTAGTGGGTGCAACTTTTAACAGCGCCACAGAGCACTAAACAACTTAACGTTTTATCAAAGTAAACTGGAATATACAATTCACAATATTATTAAAGGCAACCAGACCATTCTATATTAACAAGACTACTATACAGACTACATGATTCCTAGCATCGAGTGATATGTCCTGGACCTGCTCCTTCTGCCGTGTCATGTGACACACAAAGGTCCAATATTCTGTCACAACCATGATTGAACGAGGCACTACTGTTGTTCAGGGCTGTTTCAGCCAAATTGTTTTCAGCAATAGCATGAGTAATTTTAATGATTCGAACTGAAATTTTTAGTGGTAAATAAAAATATTTTGGGTTTTAAAATCGATTGAGAAATACATATTTTACAGACAAAATGCTTTTTAAACTCCTTGTTGCTTGGACAGCAGAAAATTAGGAAATAAATCTCAGATAACTTTAGTTAGCCTCAAACTTTCAGGATGTCTTAATTTACGCGTGCCCAACGCATTAAAACCATGGCTGGCCCATTTCTGAGCTAAAAATAGCACAAGTGGAAGCCGAACAGCATTCAAATTATATGCCTCCGCGTAAATAAAAGTGCCTCCGGGTTTGCATGAACTGAATGAGAAGAACTGACTTAAACTAAGACGAGCTCTGTATGTAATAGGAAAACAACAATATTCCAAATGACAATATATCAATTGTGTCTACAGAATTTGCATTGTTTAACTTAACAAAATAGTTTATCATATTGGGGAAAAACGTTCTGGTTACGGCATTGTTTTATTTCATTTTACTTCAGATAAAACGTGAAAAGAACATGATTATTGCTATATTATGTATAATTGTATATAGCAACAACTATTTCGAAATTTGTTAAGTGATTCACGATGTCAGTGAATTATTATTAATGATAAGACGAAATGAAGAAACAAGTTTAGACACCACTGGATTGTTATTGTGTTGGAATATAGCATATATAGAAATCTTGTTATCGTTATATCTCCTGTATTTAAGATCGGATTCCATCAAAACTTTCATAGATTGTAGAGTTCAGGCTCTAGTCGTGCAAGAACAGAAAGGTAGAGGGGAATTCCGGATCTGAACGCTATACTAATTGGCAAGATGCAGACATTGCAAGAACAACTCGCGTCGGGCGCTATTTTCCCCCCATTTCTATTCATTTTTCCTGCACTTTGTTATTCATGGCGTGTTCATCTTATTCTGATTTTGTTCGTTACACAAACCCCGCCACATTCAGCACTTTCAACACTTTCACACTTTCAGTGCTTTGATTCTAATTGTCGACGCAGCATAATTTTGCATTTAAATTGCCCTATCAAAAACAAACTGTTTGTATTACTCCGCTGATTTTGAAAAGTCGGGTATTTTTTATTTAAGTCACGCTCAAGTAGATTTTTTTTCATCGAAATATTAAGTGCACAAAGAGACATTAGGTTAGTGTGGGACACGTGCAGCTGAAATGTAAATATTTGCATATAAACTATGCCAACCATATTTAATCTCGACAAATTAGATTTCCGAGACCAGTATTGATCAACTCGTCTAAAAGTGTAAATGAAAGATAAGAAACCCACAAGTTATATAAACACTGTCTGGTACGTGCTTCGGTGTAGAGCTTTTATGATACGGTGTATTATTTTCAAGATGGCGGACAATGCTTACGTCGGAAGGTAGGTGTCAAGTTATTTCACCTGGATTTTTCATATTCATCGTTTATATTAGATATAATCGTACTTGAAGTATCAGGGAAGTATCAGGGAAGGTCCAATGTCTTGAATTATTCCCGTCAGTCTCAAAGATCTCCGGTTTTAAAACCACAATCAGCTCTCACAACCAGTGGATTCCCAGTTTTAAAAAGTCAATCGAGAGATGACCACTATTTTGGTATCTGGGAGTCATTTAGAGACATTCTGACTCCTAGAAGGTGCATACATAGTCGAATCCTTCAGTTTAGAGTGTATGTAAACATCCTTTGACCACAAAACTTGCATAATATAAATGTTTTTTGGCTTTGATGTGTCACAATGATACGGTGTGTACCCAATGATATTTTACCATGGTACGGTGTAGTTCGAGCACATTTAAACACATATCGGTACGGTGTATCCTCAAATGTTTGATACGGTGTAGAACGAACTTATCTGCTTCAAGTAGTTTTAGTTAACGATTTTGAAGGCTAAATAAGCATTGTTTTGCTGTTAGACTCTTTCAAAATATAATAATCACGACCGCCCAGTCGATACAAAACGGAAACGTGTGAACCTGTAATTTTTGTTGTTGTGGTTGTTTTGTAATGTTATCATGAAACAGTAGCCTTATCTACATATAAACACTATCAGTTGAGGCTAAAAATGGCTTAAAACCGTATACAAACATACAATTTAGTTATTTGCTTTTAATCTGCTTTTCTTCTGCAGTCTTTAAAGTTTCAAAATGGAACCCTTAGAGCAGATGCATCAATGCTACTACTATAAGCGACCGTCTTTCATTTTTGAATGGTTCACGGTCGAGATATCCTTCGAATAAGTATAACAGTTCTGAATGCATCAAATGAGCCCTTTTCACATGTTTCGGACAACTGCGTGCCAGTATGTTTTGGTCCACTCATAAACCGAAGCCATAAACATAAACCGAAGCCATTTACACTACACTATTTTTCATCGATGATGTGTTTTCACAAGAATAGAATTTAATTAAGTCCAAAACAGTAAAAACGCGATGTTTTTAAAAGGAAAAACTCCATCTTTTATCAATGTGTTCGTTTGAAAATAAGTATAAAGTCGAACAGGAAATACAGCTTTCACAGAACACGCATGAATGGCAATGTTAACAAAGAATACAGGCATATGACGTCACAAATACAAAAAGGGTTGACAATAGGGCTACCGCCTTGGAACGGTTAGTGGCAAGAAAGGCCGCTACGGGATTAAACTAGGTTCCGTCATATATAACCTATAACCTTACATGTGTTGAAAATGACGTAAAACACCAGACAAACAAACAAACAAACAAAACCAGGTTCTAGGGTGCACCAAATCTCAAACTTACCCTACTGTCATCCCAATAAAATGGGACAGTGTAAATACTCGTAAAGAAATGCCCGCCATGAACTATTCACTGATCAACAAGGCAGCATCAATAGGCAATATAAGTAAAAGACAAATATGCTCGTTTATATATAAATACAAAAAAGCAATTGCCTAGAAAGCCACAAAGAAGGTACTTAATTACTTGGCAGAAGCCAGAGCAACTAGAGCACAAACCATTGAGGGCACGACAAGACAAGATTGCAGACAAACATCAAACGTCACCGTCCTTTTGGGCTTAATGTAGAAGTCATCATAGGGTCCACATCATGTACGGTCATCGCACTATTAAAGAGGAAAGCATAGTGACGAACTGTAAATGGATCCACCACCAAGCATGCAGTGCGTTGCAAAACGATAGGACCAGAACCTCTTTTTATAAACCTTTTAACAAGTTTAACAAAGATAGTATGAAAATGATCATGACCAAGGATCTTACGAAGTCTGTAAATCACATCATCATAGAAGTCAGGCTGTGATAGTCATTGTCGCAGAATAGTTCTTAAATTACTTTTATATTTGGAAAGAAGGTCAGGGTTACGATAATAAAACTGTGCAAAGGTTTTAAGTTTATGGTAACGGAAGCCCTGAAGCCATGTTTCCAGATGCCCATGTTTTAAGTTCATCAATAACACGTGGTAACATTTCTTCAAATTCGTTTAAAGAGTCATTATTATTGTTTCCAGAATGTGGTATTGGCTTATATTCTGAGTGTTTTAACAGTGTTGAAGTTTTCAAACGTTTAGCAAAAGGGCTATTCTGGTTTTTTCCCTCGGCACCAATTCCACTTTTTAAATTATACATGGAATCTTCCAAATTGTTAACTGCATCTTCACATAGACTGTCATCAAACAGAATAGAATATAATATAATAGAATATTTTATTGTCGTAATATTCATAACAATGCGTAATATTCATAACAATGTGAACATGACAATGAACAAAAAGGAAATCAAATCATATGATAGCAATTAAGATATGGATTATATATAAGTAAAAACAGCAGATTTTAATGTATCATTATAAATGATACCCAAGTATTGACGGCCTGCGCAAGACACTCCCAACTTGACTTGATGTACATATGGGTTCAACATGTCTTTCACCGATCTCTCCATTATGCTCATTTTGGGTAGCGTGTATTTGCTCATGCATGCTACACATGCACACAACCACGCATATGCATATACACACACACATATACATATTGTAAACCCTGTGGCTTACTGAGTTAAGTTTGAATGATTTATTTAAGTTGGAACTTTTAAATAGGAATAACAACTTGGTCTTCTATATATTGATTTATTGGCTCAGTGTCGATTTATTCAACTACTAAGCTTTTCCTATTCATTTTAAACAACCAGTGGCATGTTTTATTCTGTAAATTCTATCTGTTAGGATGACATTGGAAGGCAATGAGACAGTTGCACTTTTATTGTAATTAAGTATCTAATAAGCTTCTTAATCTGTTTATTACTTATAATTTAAGAAGCTAAGAAGCTGTCTGTTTAATAAAGTTCTAAAAATCTAAATATGTAATACCTTTAAGGCTTTTTGACAGTTTTGGTCAATTTGACAGAAGTTTGTTTTGAATTTGCCGCAAGTGCAACTGCTGACATTCACCTTGTCAGCTCAGTATTTATAGTGGTTGTTCCTGACGACAGGATATTTAACCAATCACTGCTCGTCAGGATTACCATCAACCAATGAAAAGACATTTATCTGAAATATTTTGTAAGGATGCAATGCGGTCCTGACACATCAAAATCACATTTATAATACATATAAGCAAAATAAATTTAACAAATACACAATAATTCAGTTCTACAATTATGTCTAAATGTGTCCATAATATGGAATATTTGCATGGGTTAGCAATAATACAGCATTCAACATTATACAGGATGTCAGGATAGTGATTTAACTACACCATTTTATTACAAGAAATAGTCCCTGAACGCTATATATCTCATTTAACAAATATAAAATGAACAAGAACAATTAATTTACACTGAAGTACTACTCCTTTATTTGAAGAAGTTTAAGTAGCATTGCATTAGCGTATCCTTGTACAGGCAGAAGTTTTAATGAATTGAATTGAACTGACCGGACAAGTACAAAATGGCGGCCTCCATGAAGCTTTTGTCAGGAATGTGCAGTGCAAATAATTAACAATTGCTAAGTAAATACAGAATAACAGTGATTATGGATATTACCTGATGATAAATGAATGATGGGAGAATTGATTTGAACTGATGAAAACAATAAATAACATACATTTACTGTGATTATTACCATCAAATATGGATAAATAGTGTGTGCTAAACAATCTGAACGAACAACTCAACACAAGGTAATATTTGGTTACTTCATACCCATTAGCATTCATCTTATAGTCAGTCCATTTGATACATATCTGATTCAGACAAATATATCTGGGACAAGGCTCATGGCCCTTACAATATACACATACATACACACACACACAATTACATATACACATACATGTCACATGTTAGTGCATACTCGTTGTATTCATTATAATAATCAGTGTCGTTATCCTATCAGCGTACTGTAATTTTCTTTTATTTCTAATGTCCAGTCACTCTCGTACACTTTCAGGTTTTGACCATAAGATATTGTCGCTTCTGGAATTATTTCAAAGTGTTTTGTCATCAGACCATATTTTCCAGTTGATTCATTTAGAATTAGTGTACCTATTCGGAGGATATCTCGACCGTCAACCTTTGAAACGTGATCGAGGCAATCCTGTAGGTCCGCAGACGGTCGCTTACAGTTGAGAAGCATTGATGCATTTGCTTTACCGGTTTCATTTTGAGACTTTACAGATTGGACAAAAAATAAGATTAAAACGAAAAATAACAAACTAAAATGTATGTTTATAACCGCGTTTACGCACTGTTTAACCCCAACTAATAGTGTTTATATGTTTTTAAGGCGACTGTTTTACGGTAACATTCCAAAACAACCACAACAACTAAAGTTACAGGTCAAACAAGTTTCCGTTTTGTATCGACTGGGATCGTGATTATATTTTGAAAGAGTTTAACAACAAAACAATGCTTATTATAGCGTCCATAAACTGTGGATGCTGTGATTTTTATAGCACCATTCTTCTCATTTTCACAAGAATAGAATTTAATTACGTTCATAAATTGTAAAAACGAGATGCTGTTATAAGGAAAGGTTCCATCTTTCATCATTGTATTCATTTGAAGCCATGTTTCCAGATGCCCATAGTTGTTCAGTTCATCTTTAACATTTGGTAGCATTCCTTCAATTTCCTGTAAAGAGTTATCATTGTTTTCAAAATACGGTACTGGCTTATACTCGTAGTGTTTTAACAGTGTTGAAGTTTTCAAACGTTTAGCAAAAGGACTTTCACTTTTTCTCTCGGCACCAATTCCAATTATTAAATTATGCAAGGAACCCAAAGTGTCGACTGCATCTTCACATCAAACCATCAAACATGCCATTATGTTAGTGCCTCCTCGGTGTATTCATTATAATTATCGGTGACATTATCATTATCATCTTACTATGATTGTTCTTTTATTTATATTGTCCAGTCACTTTCATCCACTTCAAGGTATAGACCATAAGATATCGTCGCTTCTGGAATTATTCCAAAGTTTTCAGTCATCAAACCATTCATTCAGAGCTATTGTACGTTGTCGGAGGATATCTCGACCGTGAACCTTTGAAACATGATCGATGCATCCCTGTAGGCCGCAGGCGGTCACTTACAGTAGAAGCATTGATGCATTTGCTTTACCTGTCCCATTTTGAGACTTTACAAATTGAACAAAAATCAGATTAAAACAAACAAAAAAACTAAAATATATGCTTGTATACGGTTTTACGCAATTTTCAGCCGAAACTTATAGTGCTGATATCTTTTTAAGACGATTGTTTTAAGGTAACATTCTAAAACAACCACAACAACTAAAGTTACAGGTCAAACGCGTGTTTTATCGACTGGGAAATCGTGATTATATTTTGAAAGAGTTTAACAGCAAAACGCTGCATATTATAGTATTCAAAATCGTTAACCGAAAGTACTTGAATCAGATAAGTTCGTTCTACACTGTTTCAGACATATGAGGATACACCGTACCGATATCTGCCAAAATGTGCTCGGACAACACCATACAAAAGGTAAAATCGCATTGGGTACACACCGTATCATCATGACATATTTCAAACCCAAAAAACATCTACATTCTGCAAGTTATGAATTGAATTGAATTGGGTTTTAAGGCGCACCGACACATGAAAGGTTATATGGCGCCTAACAGGCATGAACATGCCAGGCTCATCATCCATGTACATCGAGATAAAATATGGAAAATGGGCCTAGAACCTTCTCACCCTGAAATGCAGAGTTGCTGCAAATTCTATCGTAGAAACTCCATTTACGCTGGAGCCACGATTACATCTCACAACACAGTTAATTTTACATAGCTCTGCATATGTAGCAGGACCCTTCTGGACCACTGTAGAACTTAATGAATTTTCTTAAAAATATTTTCTTTATGAAACTTGATGTCTGTTGCACGAAATATCCAACAAAAAACACGGGGTTGACCAATTTGCTTTTTTTTTTAAATCAATAGTTTGAAGAGACCCTCTTGAATTTGTCCATTTCACTGACATTTTCAAATGTATCACTACCCAGTATTAGATTCTCAGATCTGAGCTCAGAAACATTCAGGCATATCCTAACCTGTATGAAATCATGAACTTGTCCCATTCTTGTCACCTGCAACAAAAAAAGAGAAAATATTTGCACATTTTAAGAAATAAGCAAGAACCGAATAACACAGATCTTTTTTTAAGCTCCAAAAAGTTACAGTCACCTACCGTGACTGGCAAGGGAAATAACTGTTTAGTGAGACCTTTATTGGTTTTCTGCCACTGCTCTTTTGATGTGAGCGAGATGGCCCCTAAAACAATGCAGGGATCATGATGAAGACCTTTAATGAACATTAACAAAAAATGATAAAATGAACATGAATTTGGGGGGATTCTACCCCTCTACCTACCCCTCCAAAGGGATCTGCAGTGGCCCTATTCTTTGCCCCGTGACCAAACGGGGCCCCGTGAACCACACGGGTGTTTACAACGGATGTTTACGTACATTCTAAACGGAAGGATTCGAATATTTAAGCACCTTTTATGAATCAGAATGCCTCTACAAGATTCACAGGCACCAACATAGTGGTCATCTCTCGGTTATTTGTTTTTATATGGGAAACCACTGGTTGTAAGAGCTGATTGTGGTTTTAAAACCGGAGATCTGTGAAACTGACGGGAATAATTCAAGACATCGGACCTTCCCTAATAATACAAGTACGATTATATCTAATATAAACGATAGATATGAAAAATCCAGGCGAAATAACTGAGCAAATACCTTCCGACGTAAACATTGTCCGCCATCTTGAAAATAATACACCGTACCATAACAGCTCTACACCGAAACACGTACCAGACAGTGAGGGAGCGTCGCATAATCAATGTAAATGCTGGAAATAGCTGTTATATTGTGAAAAATTCATATAGCTAAATCATGAACATACTTTTAAACGATTTGATGGCAAATCCCTTAGATTGTACACTTTAATCCGGAGAGCAAATCAAAAATTTGGCTACGATATATGTATACTGTATATTCAAAAATAATTAGAAATTAGATCCGACATAAACTAATTAAAGATGGGGAGATATGCACATTTTCTGCATTTGTATAAAATTAACAAACTTACACGGTTTGTGTAACACATTGCGTTAAGAATACAAAACAGTATTCCGTCTTTGCAGGACTTTAAAAACATACGTTGGCACAAAATCGATTCTTATCTTTATTCGAAACCACAAACATGATGTATGTTTATCGCGTGGGTTAATTACGGTACGCATAACTAGATGACTTTCAATTTGCACAGAGACTGCAAAGATTCAGCAAATTAGTGCCAGAAGATCTTCTGAAACTAGCAACATATTCTCGTACCGTCATTATCTTCCATGTTCTTGTAACGCTTTAATTTAGAGTGATGGAAACTCACAGTAACTGCCAAAACTTCTCTCTTTAAATTAACGCGCTCTATGATTGAGTTGATTTCAAACGAACAGGTGTACAATGGTTATTTAAACTCGTTAAACATGTTTTATTTATTTGTTTGTTTGAATGATGTTAAACGTCAATTTTAGCACATGTTATGCGATATATGACAGTCGATGTGTTTGTGGTAGCGGCTTATCACCCCATTTTTTCTGGGTAGAACCAGTACTGTATACCTCCCGCCATCCGCAAGAATCGACACTTCAATATAAAAGCCGGGACTTGAAAGATGACATTATAGTATACGAATAACCAGTGGTATAACTAATATTATATACCTCATTTGCATATTTTCTTCTTTGCGCAATGTGACGTCATCCAGTCACTATTCTGTGATAGTGACCGACCCCCGTTCCAAGAGCTATAGTTTCGGAGGTGTGAAAATGATGTCATAAAAAATAAAACAAAACGTGTTGCTTTAATTTGTTGGTCTGACTTTCCAGTCCATAAACTAAAGTATTGAGGGTAGGACACGTGTAAGACACCGATGGTTCCAGAATATGTTATAAGTTGCAGGTACATTTACTGATACAATTTGCAGAATATATTTAATTATATTACATATTTTGTGATGATTTGTAGTCATTTCCAGTGAATATAAAAACCATATCTACTCAGAGCTCTACCGGAAAATATCTCACACTAGGAGATATTTCTCAGTAGGCTGAAATCTGGAACTACTTTTTTATGACTACATTTGTTATATAAATATCAAAACAAAACCCAGAAATCTAAAAATTGATCAACAAAATAAATAATGTATATATAATGTAAACAAATAAATAATAATAATAATAATAATAGTTAATAATAAGTCAAACACAAATATTAAATTATCCAATTAAACTTGATTGTCTGCTTGCTGCTTGTTTACAGATGTTAGTTATTTGGTCATATATCACTATTGCATTTCATTAAAGCCTTTTGGCCTACAACCCCTATTCCTATATCTGAACGTATCATAAAACCTAACTTTTTTAAAGAACTATCTTAAAGACACTCAAAAATTTCAGCCTCTAATATTTCACTGAAGGTGGGCACCTCTTAGTACAGTTGTATCCATAAAAATGCAAAATTCAGTCAACATAATCCTAAATCAACATGTTTTATGATGGAAATATAATATTGTGATGTTTTATGGCGATTTGTTATAATTTGGGTAATTTAATCCAATCAGAATCTACCTTACAATATGACTATATGCCCTAATAGACCTATCCAAGCAGAAGCCCCAAATCAATAGTGATATTTGACCATTTACTACACTATACTTTGTTTTCTGAGCTGTGTGACGTCACACACTTATGTATCAATGCGCACTACTCGAAAGAGTGGAGAAAAAAATAGAAGAAAATTAACCAAAAGCAAGACTTTTCTTGTATATCATCAAAAAATACGTATATATAGCTTAATAACTATTGTGATGCTTTTAACATGAACTATTTGGAAAATAGCAAAACTCTATTAAATGTGATTTGTGTTTAGACAAATCGTTGAAACATAAATCACAATCCTGCCATAATATAATTACTCTGTATCCTTCAACCTCATACCTGCATCTTATCGCGCAATCTAAAGATGTTATGATGGTTAAAGTACGTGGCGTACAGGAAGTGAAGAACAAACAGCTAATAATTACCGTTTTCTGACGCTGACGTTACATGTTTGCTCTGTTTTACTAGACATAAGCAACACATCGTTTGTAAGATCTGTATGTGTTTATTCTTTCCAAATCAAAACATTTTTCATTTAAGGTCACCTCAGTGGTCTGTATTTTTCATATTATATATTAATACTATTTATATTTACATATACTACAACTATTTCTTCTTCTCTCTATCCCTCTTCTCCTTTTCTCCTGTAAGGGAGGCCTGTGCTTTTGACAGTTGTTTTTCATAACGTATCGATATACCCTAGATTAATATGGTAATAAGAAGGACACAGGGTAAAAAATGGTCCATCCTGGGGTCCCAACTTGTTATCTATAGAGCTGTTTAGAGAAAACAAGTCAGTTTCTCTTCAAACAAATTTTCCTCCAAACTCTCTCGCTCCATTTTGACCAAAAGTAGATACAACAAATCGAACAGGAAATGTTGCATTCACAGAACGCAGTGAAATTAAAAACACGCATTGAAAACAAACAACAATTACATGGACAAATACAGGCAAATTATGTGACACACCACACATACACGGGTTAACAATAGTGGTACTTGGAAGTGTCACCACACAACATACACGGGTTAACAATAGTGGTACTTGGAAGTGTCACCACACACATACACGAGTTAACAATAAGGGTACTTGGAAGTGTCACCACACACATACACGGGTTAACAATAGGGTACTTGGCAGTGTCACCACACACATACACGAGTTAACAATAGGTGTACTTGGCAGTGACACCACACACATACACGGGTTAACACACACACATACACGAGTAAACAATAGGGGTACTTGGCAGTGACACCACACACATACACGGGTTAACAATAGGGGTACTTGGCAGTGTCACCACACACATACACGGGTTAACAATAGGGTACTTGGCAGTGTCACCACACACATACACGGGTTAACAATAGGGTACTTGGCAGTGTCACCACACACATACACGGGTTAACAATAGGGTAGTTGGCAGTGTCACCACACACATACACGGGTTAACAATAGGGTACTTGGCAGTGTCACCACACACATACACGTGTTAACAGTAGTGGTACTTGGAAGTGTCACCACACACATACACGGGTTAACAATAGGGGTACTTGGCAGTGTCACCACACACATACACGGGTTAACAATAGGGGTACTTGGCAGTGTCACCACACACATACACGGGTTAACAATAGGGTACCGTCTTGGAAGTGTCACCACACACATACACGGGTTAACAATAGTGGTACTTGGCAGTTTCACCACACACATACACGGGTTAACAATAGTGGTACTTGGAAGTGTCACCAAACACATACACGGGTTAACAATAGTGGTACTTGGCAGTGTCACCACACACATACACGGGTTAACAATAGGGGTACTTGGAAGTGTCACCACACACATACAAGGGTTAACAATAGTGGTACTTGGCAGTGTCACCACACAAATACACGGATTAACAATAGGGGTACTTGGAAGTGTCACCACACACATACACGGGTTAACAATAGGGGTACTTGGCCGTGTCACCACACACATACACGGGTTAACAATAGGGTACTTGGAAGTGTCACCACACACATACACGGGTTAACAATAGGGGTACTTGGCAGTGTCACCACACACATACACGAGTTAACAATAGTGGTACTTGGCAGTGTCACCACACACATACACGGGTTAACAATTGTGGTACTTGGCAGTGTCACCACACACATACACGGGTTAACAATATGGGTACTTGGAAGTGTCACCACACACATACACGGGTTAACAATAGGGGTACTGCGCAGTGTCACCACACATACACGGGTTAACAATAGTGGTACTTGGCAGTGACACCACACATATACACGGGTTAACAACAGTGGTACTTGGCAGTGTCACTACACACATACACGGGTTAACAATAGGGGTACTGGGCACTGTCACCACACACATACACAGGTTAACAAAAACACATACACGGGTTAATAATAGGGTAGTTGGCAGTGTCACCACACACATACACGGGTTAACAATAGGGTACTTGGCAGTGTCACCACACACATACACGGGTTAACAATAATGGTACTTTGAAGTATCACCACACACATACACGGGTTAACAATAGGGGTACTTGGCAGTGTCACCACACACATACACGGGTTAACAATAGGGGTACTTGGCAGTGTCACCACACACATACACGGGTTAACAATAGGGTACCGTCTTGGAAGTGTCACCACACACATACACGGGTTAACAATAGTGGTACTTGGCAGTGTCACCACACACATACACGGGTTAACAATAGTGGTACTTGGAAGTGTCACCACACACATACACGGGTTAACAATAGTGGTACTTGGCAGTGTCACCACACACATACACGGGTTAACAATAGGGGTACTTGGAAGTGTCACCACACACATACACGGGTTAACAATAGGGGTACTTGGAAGTGTCACCACACACAAACAACGGTTAACAATAGGGGTACTTGGCAGTTTCACCACACACATACAAGGGTTAACAATAGTGGTACTTGGCAGTGTGACCACACACATACACGGGTTAACAATAGGGGTACTTGGCAGTGTCACCACACACATACATGGGTTAACAATAGGGGTACTTGGCAGTGTCACCACACACATACACGGGTTAACAATAGGGGTACTTGGAAGTGTCACCACACACATACACGGGTTAACAATAGGGGTACTTGGAAGTGTCACCACACACATACACGGGTTAACAATAGGGGTACTTGGAAGTGTCACCACACACATACACGGGTTAACAATACGGGTACTTGGCATTGTCACCACACACATATACGGGTTAACAATAGGGGTACTTGGAAGTGTCACCACACACATACAAGGGTTAACAATAGGGGTACTTGGCAGTGTCACCGCACACATACACGGGTTAACAATAGGGGTACTTGGCAGTGTCACCACACACATACACGGGTTAACAATAGGGATACTTGGCAGTGTCACCACACACATACACGGGTTAACAATAGGGGTACTTGGCAGTGTCACCACACACATACACGGGTTAACAATAGGGGTGGGGTACTTGGCAGTGTCGGCGGTAAACAGGTCGCTAGGTTCTTCGATGACCAATCCTTATTATTTGCTTTATGTCATCTTAATTAAACGGGACATCGTAAATAAGGAAATCCCCGTCAAAATGTAACGAACTAAGCAGCATTAATAGACGATATAAGTAACACACCAAGCTGATCATGTATACATGAATATAAAAAAAACAAAAAAACATAGAAAATCAAACAGTACAAAATGACTTGGCAGAAGCAGTGGTAGAAGAAGTTATAATAGTAGATGCTGTAGTATTAGTGTGTGTAGTAGTAATACTAGTAATAGTAGTATTAGTGTGTGTAGTAGTAATACTAGTAATAGTAGTATTAGTGTGTGTAGTAGTAATACTAGTAATAGTAGTATAAGTATGTGTAGTAGTAATACTAGTAATAGTTGTATTAGTATGTGTAGTAGTAATACTAGTAATAGTTGTATTAGTATGTGTAGTAGTAATACTAGTAATAGTAGTAATACTAGTAATAGTTGTATTAGTATGTGTAGTAGTAATACTAGTAATAGTAGTATTAGTATGTGTAGTAGTAATAGTAGTAATAGTTGTATTAGTGTGTGTAGCAGTAATACTAGTAATAGTAGTATTAGTATGTGTAGTAGTAATACTAGTAATAGTTGTATTAGTATGTGTAGTAGTAATACTAGTAATAGTTGTATTAGTATGTGTAGTAGTAATACTAGTAATAGTTGTATTAGTATGTGTAGTAGTAATACTAGTAATAGTAGTATTAGTATGTGTAGTAGTAATAGTAGTAATAGTTGTATTAGTGTGTGTAGCAGTAATACTAGTAATAGTAGTATTAGTATGTTAGTAGTATTAGTATGTGTAGTAGTAATACTAGTAATAGTTGTATTAGTATGTGTAGTAGTAATACTAGTAATAGTAGTATAAGTATGTGTAGTAGTAATACTAGTAATAGTTGTATTAGTATATTAGTAGTATTAGTGTGTGTAGTAGTAATACTAGTAATAGTAGTATTAGTATGTGTAGTAGTAATACTAGTAATAGTAGTATTAGTGTGTGTAGTAGTAATACTAGTAATAGTAGTATAAGTATGTGTAGTAGTAATACTAGTAATAGTTGTATTAGTATGTGTAGTAGTAATACTAGTAATACTTGTATTAGTATGTGTAGTAGTAATACTAGTAATAGTAGTATTAGTGTGTGTAGTAGTAATACTAGTAATAGTTGTATAAGTATGTGTAGTAGTAATACTAGTAATAGTATTATTATTATGTGTAGTAGTAATACTAGTAATAGTTGTATTAGTATGTGTAGTAGTAATACTAGTAATACTTGTATTAGTATGTGTAGTAGTAATACTAGTAATAGTAGTATTAGTGTGTGTAGTAGTAATACTAGTAATAGTTGTATAAGTATGTGTAGTAGTAATACTAGTAATAGTATTATTATTATGTGTAGTAGTAATACTAGTAATAGTTGTATTAGTATATTAGTAGTATTAGTGTGTGTAGTAGTAATACTAGTAATAGTTGTATTAGTATGTGTAGTAGTAATACTAGTAATAGTAGTATTAGTGTGTGTAGTAGTAATACTAGTAATAGTAGTATAAGTATGTGTAGTAGTAATACTAGTAATAGTATTATTATTATGTGTAGTAGTAATACTAGTAATAGTTGTATTAGTATGTGTAGTAGTAATACTAGTAATACTTGTATTAGTATGTGTAGTAGTAATACTAGTAATAGAAGTATTAGTGTGTGTAGTAGTAATACTAGTAATAGTTGTATTAGTGTGTGTAGTAGTAATACTAGTAATAGTTGTATTAGTATGTGTAGTAGTAATACTAGTAATAGTAGTATTAGTATGTGTAGTAGTAATACTAGTAATAGTTGTATTGGTATGTGTAGTAGTAATACTAGTAATAGTTGTATTAGTATGTGTAGTAGTAATACTAGTAATAGTAGTATTAGTATGTGTAGTAGTAATACTAGTAATAGTAGTATTAGTGTGTGTAGTAGTAATACTAGTAATAGTTGTATTAGTATGTGTAGTAGTAATACTAGTAATAGTTGTATTAGTATGTGTAGTAGTAATACTAGTAATAGTAGTATTAGTATGTGTAGTAGTAATACTAGTAATAGTTGTATTAGTGTGTGTAGCAGTAATACTAGTAATAGTAGTATTAGTATGTTAGTAGTATAGTATGTGTAGTAGTAATACTAGTAATAGTGTATTAGTATGTGTAGTAGTAATACTAGTAATAGTAGTATAAGTATGTGTAGTAGTAATACTAGTAATAGTTGTATTAGTATATTAGTAGTATTAGTGTGTGTAGTAGTAATACTAGTAATAGTAGTATTAGTGTGTGTAGTAGTAATACTAGTAATAGTAGTATAAGTATGTGTAGTAGTAATACTAGTAATAGTTGTATTAGTATGTGTAGTAGTAATACTAGTAATAGTTGTATTAGTATGTGTAGTAGTAATACTAGTAATAGTATTATTATTATGTGTAGTAGTAATACTAGTAATAGTTGTATTAGTATGTGTAGTAGTAATACTAGTAATAGTAGTATTAGTATGTGTAGTAGTAATACTAGTAATAGTAGTATTAG